>JAJPUD010006485.1:57198-128652 GCA_023553655.1 Myrmecobius fasciatus
ATACCAAGATAAGATCTAAATGGGTTCATGATCTAGATATAAAGAGGGACTTTGTAAGCAAGTTAGAGGAACGTAATATAGTTTATCTCTCAGACCTGTGGAGATGGAACAAATTTATGTCCAAAGAAGACTTGGAACTCCCCATTGAACACCAGATGGATAATTTTGACTATATTAAGTTAAAAAGTTTCTGTACAAACAAAACAAATGCAGACAAGATTAGGAGGGAAGCATCAAATTGGGAAATCATCTTTACATTTAATGGTTCTGATAAAGGCCTCATTTCTAAAATACATAGAGAATTGTCTCATATATATAAGAATTCAAGCCACTCTTCAATAGATAAATGGTCAAGGGATATGAACAGACAATTTTCAGATGATGAAATTAAAACCATCTCTAGTCATATGAAAAGTTGCTCCAAATCACTATTGATCAGAGAAATGCAAATTAAGACAACTCTGAGATACCACTACACACCTGTCAGATTGGCTAAAATGACAGGAAAAGATAACGATGAATGTTGGAGGGGATGTGGGAGGGCTGGAACACTAATACATTGTTGGTGGAACCGTGAACGGATCCAACCATTCTGGAGAGCAATTTGGAGCTATGCTCAAACAGTTGTCAAACTGTGCATACCCTTTGACCCAGCAGTGTTTCTACTGGGCATTTATCCCAAAGAGATCTTAGAGGAGGGAAAGGGACCCACCTGTGCAAGAATGTTTGTGGCAGCCTTTTTTGTAGTGGCTAGAAACTGGAAACTGAAGGGATGCCCATCAATTGGAGAGTGGCTGAATAAATTATGGTATATGAATGTTATGGAATATTATTGCTCTGTAAGAAACGACCAGCAGGACGATTTCAGAGAGGCCTGGAGGGACTTGCATGAACTGATGCTGAGTGAAATGAGCAGAACCAGGAGATCATCATGCACAGCAACAACAGTATTACATGATGATCAATTCTGATGGACATGGCTCTCTGCAATAAAGAATTGTCTCAAACCAGTTCCAGTTGTTCACTGAAGAAAACCATATACACCCAGAAAGAGGGACATGAAATATGGACCACAACGTAACATTTTCATGATCTCTATTGACATTTGCTTGCATTGTGTTGCCTTTCTCTGATTCTTTTTTTTTCTTGTAGATAGGATTTTTCTTGCATAACTTCTCAAGCATTTCAACATTATTAACATGTAGTGGACTTCCTGCCATCTAGGGGAGGGGAGGGAACTGGGGGTAAAATTTGTATTGGAAAGCTTTGTAAAGATCAAGGTTGGGGAACTACCCATACATATGTTATACAAATAAAAAGCTTAAAAGAAAAAAAAGAAAAAAAACCATTTCCCAACTAAAGAAATAACACAAGGATGAAAGAGACAAGCAGAGAGAGAGATACAGAAATGGAGAGAACTAGACAGACAGAGACAGGGAAAGACAGAAAGAGACAAAGACAGAGACACATAGAGAGAGACAGAAATATACAGAGAGACAAAGAGAGAAATACAGAGAGACAGACAGTGAGACAGAAAGACAGAAAGACAGAAAGAGAGAGGGATAGAGAGACACACAGAGAGAGACACAAAGACAGAGAGAGAAACAAATAGGGAGGGAGAGAGGAGAGAGAGAAAGATAGATAGTGAGACAGTGAGACAGAAAGACAGAGACAGGGAAATGGAGAAAGACAAAGAGAGGCAGAGACAAAAAGAAACAGAGAGAGACAGAGACAGAGAGAGAGAGCATGAGAGTGAAAGAGAGAGTGAGAGAGAGAACATAATTGCATCCTTTTAATTTATAAGCAAACCAAAGAGATCGAATTTATTAAAATTCTTAGATCAAAGGTTTTCAGGGCATTTGGGAGCTGTGTTAACTATATTTCCCTGAAACACTACCTCCCTCCTGGTTGTTAAGGATGAATGCTTTCAGATTTTTCTATCTATTGCCTTTGTGGCTTCCTATAATAATAAAAACAATAACTTACACTTATACAAGTGCTTTAATACTTACAAAGTATTTTTCTTACAACAACCCTGTGGGTGGTGGTAAAAGTGTATCTGATTTGACAGATGAGGAAACTGGGATTCACCTGGGTTGAGCGCCTGCTCAGCATTGCATCGCTGGCAAGTATCATAACTCGTTTTAAACTAGATGACCTCTCTCCAGCTCCAGTGGGATTAGGACCACAATGTGTTGCTTGTAATGACAAACTTCTGAAAATAAATACCCTGTCACGTCCTGACCTTAGCACAATCATTCTTGCAGATAGGTCTCTACCTCTTAAGGTACTTCTGGCCACTCAAAGTAAGAAAGGGAAAAAAGCATTTAGTAAGTATTTACTATGAGCCAAGTATTAAACCAAGAATTCTATAAAGGTTATCTTATTTGATCCTCACAACAACCTAGGGAGTTGGTATTACTATAATCCCCATAGTACAATTGAGGAAACTGAGGCAGGCAGAGGTTACCGAGTCACACATTCAGTATCTCAGGGTAAATTTGAACAGCTTTTCTAACTCCAGGCTCAGCACTCTATCCACTATCCCACTTTGCTGCTGCCTCTAGAATAATGGCCACTCAAAATGGCTCAGTTATGAGGTTGAGCTCTCTAAAGATGGGGTTAGCAAAAGAGTGACTCTTATTTGATCAATGTATTGGATATGTAATCATTTTAATCACAATGTATGCTTTACCCCTTACAGAGAGGGCAATTAGACACATCTGGGATGGTTCGTCCAACCCTTATACTAGTAGGTTTAGATACCCCCAGAAAGATATATATATATATATATATATATATATATATATATATATATATATATCACTATTCTTGGGGTCCTAAGGGTACTTCTCTTGTAGGAGAATACATTCCACTAATCACATTATGTCGTGAGCCCTCACAGAAGTGCTCATCCGTAGGTGACTGACACATCCAGGTCTTTACGATGTCTGCTTAATTAAAAATAAGTCAAAAGAAATAGGGGCAGCCAAGGGGCTCAATGAAGAGTCTGGAGTCAGGAAGACTTATCTTCATATTTCAATTCAGGCTTCACACACTTACTAGTTCTGTGACTTTGGGCAAGTCACTTTATCTGTTTGTCTCAGTTTCCTCATCTGTAAAATGAGTTGGAGAAGGAAATGGCAAACCACTCTAGTATCTTTATCAAAGAAAACCCTAAATGGCATCATGAAGAGTCAGACATTACTGAAACAATTGAACAGCAACAGAAATGGCATCATGGATCCTCAAAAATTATAGCAAATCCAGGATAATAAGTACATTACAGAGCCTCTCTAATTCTATATCATAGTTTTCCACCAATGTCTGTGAGGAAGAATGAGTACACCCACAACTCTGTCAGGGCAACACATGAGAAAAGAAAACTCATGTTTATGAGATGATTCAGGCCAGTTCCAATGATCTTGTGATGAAGAGAGCCATCTACATCAGAGAGAGGACTGTGGAAACTGAGTGTGGACCACAACATAACATTCTCACTCTTTTTGTGTTGTTCGCTTGCATTTTGATTTCTTACTCATTTATTTTCTTTTTTGATCTGATTTTTATTGTGCAGCAAGAGAATTGTATAAATATGTTTCTACATATTGGATTTAACATATATTTTAACATGTTTAACATATATTGGATTGCTTGACATCTAGAGGAGGAGGTAAGGGGAAGAAGAGGATAATCTGAAACACAAGGCTATGCAAGGCTCAGTGTTGTCAAATTATCCGTGTACATGTTTTGAAAATTAAAAGCTTTAAAAATTAAAAAAAATACATAACAAAAAAACTCATATGTTTGAGAAAACTAAGAACTTCGGAACTATAATCTTGATGTCCTCTTTCAGTCTCAAGAATTATCCATAAAAAAGTTTTCCTTGATGAATATAGCTTCTGTATTCAACAAATAGGGCAGCTGGATATCTAAAATGGATGGAGCACTAGTCCTGGGTCAGGAACATCTGAATTTATATTTGGCCTCAGACCTATAACAGCTATGTTAACTTAGACAAGTCACTTAACCTTGTTTGCCTGCAAAATGTAAATGTAAAATGAGCTGAAGAAGGAAAGGGCCAACCACTCCTCTATCTTTGCCAGGAAAACTCCAAAAGGGGTCACAAAGAGTTGGACAAGACTAAAATATTACTGAACAACAGCAAAATTAATAGATGCTTTCCACTGCTAAACTAAATTGCTTGACCCTGAGCTTGAAAACCCCTCATTGGGCACAACATCTTTGTCAAGCTAGTAGTTCTACTAGCTAGTTTTTTCTGTTTGCCCTAAGCTGTTCCTCTGCTCACTTCAACAGCAATAAATGACAGTACAAGGAGAGAGTTATAGTATCTGATATTATTTCAAATTTATCTTGTATATCAGAACTAAAGGGAAATAGAATGGGAAGAAGGAATTGTATGACCTAGAAGGTAATAGATCAACAAAAATTTCTATTTGTTTCATCTTTCCTAATGCTTTTCTTTGGCTCAAACTCTGGCCTTTAAAAATGGATTGGAGTGATTTTTTTTATATAATAGCAAGTTTGCAAGGAAGACTGTATTGGGGGGAGAGGTGGGTAGAGAAGAAAGGGCAGAGAATATAATTGCTGCTGCCCTGACAGGTGTGCCTCCAAGCCTTAGCTAGCTTGAAATATCATCTGTCTATCAGAACAGGCAGAATAACCCAGCAGCAGCCCACATTGCTGTAGGAGCCAGGAGTCAGTCTCTCTGGCTGACCAAAAGAAGCGGGGGGGCTCTGGACTGTTATAGCCCTGGGAGGAGTCTGGATTTTGTTGCTATCTTAAATTGGGAAATCTATGCTCCCCTCTGGTTAGTTGACTGGTAGAGTTGTTTGTTGTTTCCTTCATTGGTATATTATTCTAAATAACCTAGATAGTATTCTCCAGAGGTGCAAGAGCTTTGCACAGTAGAGTAACTAGAATGCTAGTCTTGGACTAATAACACTGACATGCAAATTCTACCTTTGACACCAGCCTTAGCCTTCTGTTTTCAGATCTTGAATCTTATCAAATATAGTATGATACCTCCAGACAGAAGCTGTTAGATAGAATAGCACGTAAGAGTCCTGGTCTTGGAATCAGGAAGATGAATTCAGAGCTATCCTCTGTTGTTTATTTTGTGTATGATCTAGGGAAAAAAATCACAACCTCTGTGGACTTCAGTTTCCTTATCTGTAAAATAGGATTTATAATACTTATCTAACCCATTTCACAAAGCTGTCATGATGAGTAAGTGTGTAAGTAGAGCACTTTGTTAACTACAAATATAAATAAATAGCTACATATAAATATAAATAAAGTCAGCTTGTGGAGGCACTCTCATTGTGGCCAATGGTAGACAAAGGAGCTATAGACTAGAACAATACTAGGTTCTTAGAAGCACCAGACCACCAGGACATGGAAGGATATATATGGAATGCTGTCCAAATACAGTTTATAGGGCTTACCCATTAAGCTACGATAATGGGGAAAGACAATGTGCATAATGAAACAACTTTTTTCCCTTGAAAAAATCTATTTTGATTGACTGTTTTTGTTTCCTAATTTTATTCCTCTAAAAAAATTTCTCTCCATAACAAATTGACACTTTGGTATTCTGTGGGATGGTAAGGCTTAGAAACTGCGGCTAAGGATAGAACTGGTACTGAGTTAGTGGAGAAAGTGGAGAGGAACATGGTGGATTGAAGGGGGTAGGAGTAAAGAGCATTTTGGATCTTTGATAGTTTCAATTTTGTTTCTATAGCAGAATACTCCCAAGCCCTATCCCCATCTGTCTTGACTCTTTCTTCTCCTTCTTTCTGTCTTTATCTTTTCATATTGCTTCTATTCCTCCCTTTCCCTTATTACCCATTGTCTAAATGGCAGACAGATGGAGAATAGAGAAGAAACTACAGAGAAAGCATTTTTGGGGAGTGTTGGGGAATCAGTCTGTTTTTACTCCCACCAGAAGACATGCCTTCTATACCAGCTCCACATTTATTGGACATATAATGTCAGTCCTGCTTCTTAAATTCTTTGAAATCATTTTTCTCATCAGTAAAATGAACATAGTCATACCATTTGCTCTGTTTATAATCACCCAGGTATTCTGAAGATCTGGGCAACTGGGTGGTGCAGTGGCTAGAGTGCCAGGACTAGAATTAGGAAGATTCATTGCCATGAATTCCTATCTGGTCTCACATCTTTTTAGCTGTGTGATCCTGAGCAAGTCACTTAACCTTGTTTGCCTCAGTTTCTTTATCTGTCAAATGAGCTAGAGAAGAAAATGACAAACCACTCCAATATCTTTTCCAAGCAAACCCCAAATTGGGTCTCAAAGAGTTGAACTCAACTCAGCAACAACAACAACATGATGATATAATGAAATAACACAAATGAAAGTGGTTTGCAAGTTTTAAAGCACTACTAATGTGGGATTATCTTTCTCTCCTCTCTCAGCAATTATCTTGCCTTTATATATACTCCCAGATCATATCTTGGAACCCAAATTCAAAGCTTTTATTTGCATGGATCATATATTCAACTGGAGTAAAGAGTCTTCAGAGAAAGTAAATTTATCTGACTTAAATCTCCATCCAGGAGTTTCCCTAGGAACATAAGCATTTGGCTTATGTCTAGACCTCCAGAACAAAGGGAAAGATTCCTTTATCACTGATGGAAGCATTCAGGCTAGCAATATATTGATTATTTCACAAAATCCACAAAGCTCAGAACTCATCTCCAAACTCATAAATTGTCAAAACCACTCTTTTTCAGGCTTTCTTCCCCAGACATAGTTCACAGCCCTCCCTCACTTAAATCTAATTCACTTGTGTGTCAGGGCATCACCTCCCTGATGTCACATGAGGTCCTCCTTGAGAACAAAGGACAAACAACAATGGTCATACAGATTTATATTCTTACTCTAGAAGTTTTTACCTTCCATCCCAGAAGAAAATACTTCTGGTGGCTAGAAAGCTTACAAAAGAAACCAAATATTTTGAAATACAGTTAATCAAAATAGTAAAAATAGCAACCACAACAAATCCAAGTTCATAAAGAACACCTAATCTAGTATAGGAGTTTTCATAGTAGTACTGTAATTCCATCTTTTCCCTCAGAAGAGGATATTGCTCTCTCTAGCTCTCTTTCAATCTCTCTCTTGCTGTCTCTCTTTTCTGTCTGTCTCTGTATGTCTGTCTTTGTCTATCTGTCTGTGTGTCTGTCTGAATTTCTCTCTCTCTTTCTCTGTCTCTCTGTGCCTGTGTATGTGTGTCTATCTGACATCTCTGGCTATCTTAGCTCTGAGAAAGAGACACTTGTATTCACTCTGACTTTAAGGGCAAAGTCTAAGAGTTTTATGAGTTGGTAAAGGAGTAGGAAGAGTGTACAGGGTGATAGGAGTTCTCATCTAATAAGAGAAACATCAGCAGTATCATACACCTCCCCCTTAATAGGCTAACTTTAACATGGCAAATGACCATCCCCACCCTCAGGGAGCTCACAGTCTAATGTTAGGAAGATGAGTTCAAACCCTGTTTGGGACATGTACTGTAAGCTGTGTAACCCTGGGCAAGTCACTTAACCATCTCAACTTCAATTTCCTCCTCTGAAAAACGGGAATAATAATAATAGCATCTACTTCCATTGTTATTATGATGAGAATCAAAAGATGCGCATAAAGCATTTTCCAGACCTTAAAGCATTGTATAACAGCTAACTATTATTATTATTATTGTTATTAGTTGAAGTCAGAAGACCCAGGCTCTGCTCTGTGACCTCAAGCACCACGCTGCCTGGAAAATGAAGGGGTTGGGTCTTTCCTAGTAGCTGATCTATGATCCTACGCCTCTCTATCTCTGAGTCTCAGTTTACTGCTCTGTACAATAGAGACTTGGCTGTTACTATCATTTGTTTTCAGTCGTGAGCAAATCTTTGTGACCTCGTTTGGGGTTTTATTGGCAAAGATACCGGAGTGTGTGCCTGCAAGACACAAGCCCTTCCAGCTTTAAAGTCTATGAAGGATCCTAACAAAAAACAGTGTTAACAAAGCCCTGTTAAGTGATAGCAGCCATTGTGAGTGCTGCATGGCACAGACAAGGCTACAGACAAAAGGAGGGCTCTTTTCTGTGGGCTTCTGCTGAGACCGATGAACCCCAGCGGGGCTCTCTGCTGTCTAGCTGCAAAAGCACAATGACCCTTGAATGTGAGCTTCTCTTCAGACGAGAAGGATATTGTTGTCACCTAGTAATTCAGGGTACATTTTATTAGATGGGATTCTGCCTTGTGTGTTTGTTTCTCCAGAAATAAAAGGGACATCGGGGGAAGATTAGATAGATTCTATGTGTGTTTGTCTTTTTGTCTCTCTCTGTGTTCCTGTTTCTCTGTCTTTGTCTCTTTCTGTTTGTCTCTGCCTGTATTTCTGTTTCTCTTTTTTCTCTCTCTCTGTCTCTCTCCCTATCTTTCTGTCTCTCTCTTTCTCTTTGATTTTCTATTGTCTGTCTCTGTCCCTTTCTATTTTGCCTTTGTCTCTTTGTCTTTATCTCTCTTATTCTGTCTCTTTCTCTTTCTCCCCTTCCCTCCCTCTCTTGATAGTTACTCCAACGTCTCATCACAATGTGGCATTGACCCAGATTTCTTGAAGACTTGGTGGGTCAAAAGTTTTCATAGAGACCACCAAGCTACAAATGCTTCAGGTAAGGAACAGGGATTGATTGTGTGTGTGTGTTTGTGTGTGTGTGTGTGTGTGTGTGTGTGTGTAATTAGAGAACCAGCCTGAATTAGTTCATAAAACCCAAACACCAGAGGTGTCAGCTCCTATTAGATAAGTTTGTTCCAATTCAGTGATTCATGAAGGCTATCAACTACAGCCTACAGGTGCTGGGATTGATTTTCACAGCTGGAAATCACAGACCCTTAAAATATTGGAGTAAGTATTTGAGTTAATAATTGTGTAAATTTCTATAATACTTTACAACTTACAAAGCATTTTCAACATCTAGCATTTCATTTGGTCCTCTTAACAATTTCATAAGTTAAAGTAGGGCAGTCAAAAATCAATAAATCAACCCACCCATGATATGCCCCACCTCTTTAATCTCCATATACTTTGCATCCCATCATGCACTCTAACTCTCTACTCAATGAATCAAAGACTGCTATTCCTTAGGAAAAATACTCCATCCCCCAAGTCTGGTCATGGTTGATTCCCCATGCCTGGATTTCTCTTACTCCTCATTTCTATCTTCTAGCTTCCTTGGCTTCTTTCAAGTCCCAGCTAAAATTTCACCTTATCTATAGAAAGTCTCTTTGGATATTCTTTAATTTTAGATCCTCCCTTTGTTAACTATCTTCAATTACTCCTGCACCTAGCTTCTTTGTATGTAGTCATTTGCAGGTTGTTTCCCTCATTGGACTGTGGACTCCTTGAGAGCAGAGGGTGGTTTTTTCTTTTTGCTTTTTTTGTATTTCAATGATTAGCACAGTGCCTAGCACATAGTAGGCCCTTATATGTTCATTGAGTGATTATTGATCGCCTTGGGATACAAAAGCAAAAGCTGGATTGTTCAGGTTTTGAACAAGCTTACAAAACAGGATTATAGAATCAGAGATTGGAAACTGGAAGGAACCATAGAAACCATAGATTCAAATAGAGACACAGAGTGATCAAGTGACTTGTTTAGAGTTATTCGGCTACTAAGCATGTGAGGTAGGATTTAGACTTAGTGCTTCCTGATCCTGGGTCCATTGCCCTATCCACTATGCAATGCTGCTTTTCAATGTCCCCTTAGAATTAAATACAAGAGATATTCAACATAAGTATCTCTTCTGTGACATTAAGCAAGTCACTTAACTTCTCTAGAGCTCAGTTGCCTTATCTGTAAAACAACAGTTGGACTAAAAGGCCCTTAGGGTCTCTTTCTGCTCTAAATCTATGACTAAATCTAATGACTAGGGATAGGGGGACATCTTTATTTCCATTTAAAAGATGAAATCACTAGTCTCCTAAGAGTATAAGCTCCTTACTTTACCATGGTCATATAGCCATCCAATAGCAGTTTTTAGAGCTAGAAAAGCACTCCAGAGACCCACTGGCCCATCCCTTTGCTTTCAGCTAGGGAAGGTCTTAGTTTTTGGCTAAGGCAGGACTCAATCATAGAATTCCTGACATGTAATCCAGTTGCTCTTTCTCCCTGGATGCCTGAGATATAAAATGGAGAAAGACTATGGTGACAATTCACTGCAAATCTGTGACTGATCTAGCTGGAATTAGAAAGGGAATAATGTTCGGATGCATATGAATGGTTCTTAGGATGTTTCTCCAAATATTTATCTTTGTGATGAATTTTGAGCACCCTTGCTTTCTCTTCCCTTCAGAGTTCCTGTCAACCTCGTTGGCTCCTGTGTTCATACCATCTGGAGTGAAGTCTGTAAGTCTGTACTGTGTTTATCCTCAGAAACAAGGCGTCTGGCTCAGAGAATGGCAATTACAGCCATTAGATCCAAAATGTCAATTCAATGCATTATGTGATTCACTGCATTCATTCCTCCAGGTTGGCATTTTTTTTTACAAGTCTGCCTTCACTAATTGGCTTAATTACTTCTTGCCTCATTTATTCTAAATTGCCCTATGAGTATTTTGTCTTTCCTTAGAAACCAAGTGTTCTCATTCCCACCCACCCACCCACCCATCCATCCATTCATTCATTCAACCAACTATGCATATCTATACATACATCTATTTATCACTTTTTTCTCTGAATGCAGATTGTGTCTTGTTATATGTCCTTTGTAGTTATCCTGTTTGCATATAGTTACTGGCATGTTTTCTCTTTCATTAGACTGAACTTTTTGAGATTAAAAACTGGTTTTTTTAACCATTTTTTTATCTCCAACTAAAGTATAGTAGAGTTCCTGATAAACAGCAGGTGCTTAATAAATGCTAGCTGGCTAACATATTTGAGAGATATTATAGAGAAATAAAAGACAAATTTAGCATCTATTTGAATGTATACCTAAATTTGGATGTAAATAAGTATAAATAAGTGTGACCAATACTTTGAACCTGCAGATACTTGGAAAAGCTTAGATTCTTTTCTTCAGATCAGGGATGTAGAAATTACTCCCCATAGTGAGAAGACTTGGGGTAGAGGGAGAAAATGTGGTAATTCTATTTATTTGAACTCTTTTGAAAAAGGAAGAGTTAAATTTTTTCTGCTTGATTCCAGAGAGCAACTGTTCAATAAAGATAAATGAACACAAATTACATGATAGTAAATTTTTGTTTCATAGAAAAGAAAAAAAAGCCTAACTGAACTTTCTTAAAACGGAATGAGTTGATTTGAGTTGTAGAGGATACTCCACCACTGAAGGTCTTTAAGCAGAATTTAAATAACTAGATTATTTTTTCTTGGTTTTTAGAATACTTCAAATGTTGGCCGAATCAGATTCTTCATTGTAAAATACCCTCTAGTTCTGAAATGCTATGATTCTATGAACTGATTCAATGAACAGGATGAGAAATTAAAGGAAGCCCTAAAGATGATCTGGAGATACAGATACTAAGTGACTAAGACAATGGTGGTACCATCAACAGAAATACGCAAGTTAGGAAGAGGTGCTGGATTATGTGGGAAGTGATGAGTTCAGTTTATTTGGGATTAAGTTTGAGGTTCTATGAGCATAGAATTATTGCTATTAGTGCTAGAAATTTGTACTGAAGCCCAGAAGAGATATGACATGTTACAATGAAAAATCTATGGACTCTGGAATATGAGATTCAAATCTCATTCATTATATTTATTCCCTGGTGAACTCAGGCAAGTTATTTAACTCCCATGGGCCTTAGTTTACTGATCTGAAAAATAATGGGTGAGATTAGATGGCCTTTTAGGTTCTTCTAGATCTATCATCCATACACAGCAATCTAGTACAGGAATTCTCAGCAGTTTTATGTGTCATAGGCCCCCTTGATAGTTCATGGATTCCTCATGAAAGGATTTTAAATATATAAAATAAAATACATAGGATCACAAAAGAAATCAATTATATTGAAATCTAGTTATCAAAGCATTAAAAAATGATATTCACAGATCCCAGATTCAGAATCCTTCATGTAGGAGGGTACTTCTGCTTATCATTTATCTCCTTCCTTCTTTGTTGCTCATCCTCCCACAATGTTTTGGTGAAATAAGGATCCACTCCAAGTTCCAGTGATGCCTTCTTAGAAATGTTATTTGGACTAAGTAGCTTCTCAGAAATGGCTTGCAATATTTTTATCAAAAGAAGATGAGCTTAAAGTCTTCACTAGCTAGAATTATGAGCTAGGAACATTCTGCCCAATCCATAACTGGTGGGTCAGTCTTTGATGAGAATCGGAGAAAATATCTCACAATTCTGTTCATTATAATAGGATCAGTACTTTTTATTCATGGCCCATGAAAGATTTCTCACACTTCCCATTATCCCTTTTCCTTTTTTGTATTTTTGCTACACCTTTCTGGAAAAGGGGTTCTGAATCAAGAATGGTGATTATATGACAAGGAAGAAAGATGGGAATAGGGAAGCATGCCCTTAGAAAGAATACTAACTTGAAAAATGCTTGAGAATTCATTAGGTGCATTTCTGAAAAAAACTGTAATAAAAACACTATATAGAATACTCTCTTTCCTTTGATTTTTCATTATGATTTCAAGGATGCATTCTGATTGGAGAAAAAAAATAGTACCAACATCTAAAGCACTGTGGTGTGGTGGAAAGGTTCTTGGGCTAGGAGTCAGAGAATATGGGTTTAATTACCACTCCCTCCTTGCAACCTCCCAGCTATTTATCCGTGATCAAGCATCTTAGACTCCCTGAACTTTGGTTTCCTCATTTGCAAAATAATGAGATTGGGCTAGATCATCTTTAAAGTCTCTTCCAGCTATAAAGTTCTATGCTTCTGTGTTAAAAATATTAATGTTCACTGCCAAGAACATTTTGCCTTGCTCCATGGACAGAGTACATTTAATTTCCACACATCCTTTATGTAAGGAGTTAGGCATAGGGACAATCTTTGCTCAAAATTGCTAGCTTATAAAAAGCACATCCATATTAAAATTCTGTACTGAGGTAATTGTCATTTCATTGAATTAATTGCTTCTGGGGACTTTATTGTTTCACTAGCTATACTGGCTTGTGCTGGTTGGTCTCCATTAGAACTCCCCTGGTGTAACTGTGGGACCCTGATGGAAATGATCCTTCAAGTAATAATAGCTCACATATGTGCAGGGCTGTTATGTATGCAAAGCCTCTCTAAAATCTGGTGATATAGGTGCTACAGATATCATTATCCCGATTTTTATAAATTAAGGAAATGCAGCTCAGAGATATCAAATGATTTAGCCTGGAATCACATGACTAATAAATGTGAAAAGCATAATTTAAACTTAGAAGAACATGAGGTACTTGAGGGTGTACAATCCTAACTGGTTAGTGATAACAAGCATTTATTAATGGCTTTACTATATGCCAGGCACTGGGGATACAAAGATAAAAATCTCTAATTTCAATAAATAATCAGATTCTTGCTGCAATAATTCAACAAGCATTTATTAAGTGCTTACTATATGCCAAGTGGTATTCTAGGCACTGGGAACACAAATACAAAAGTTAGACAGCTTTTATCATCAGGGAGTCAATGCCACTGAAATCAAGTTTTTCCTGATGCCACTTTCAACACTTTTTTGTTATGCCATAATATTTTCTTTTTAAAATAATATTTTATCCCCCCTACTTACATATTAAAACAATTTTTAAACTTTTTTTAAAGTTTTGGATTCCAAATTCTCTCTCTCCGTGATCTTTCTCCCTGAGATGGTAAGAAATTCCATACAGATTATATATGTGTAATCATGTACAACATTTCCATATTATTCATTTTGCATAAGAAGACTAGAGGAAAAAAAAGAAAGAAGATAGGAAAATAGTATACTTCAGTCTGTATTCAGACAAACTCAGTTCTTTCTCTGAAGGAGGATAGCATGTTTCAATCATGAGTCCTTTGGGATTGTCTTGGGTCGTATTGCTGAGAATAACTAAGTGATTCAGTTTTTCATCAGGCAATATTGCTATTGCTGTCTTTGTACAATGTTATCTTGGTCTGCTCACTTTTGTATCAATTCATGTTGTCTTTTGAAGTTTTTCTGAAATCATCCTTCAATAGTATTCTATCATAATCACATCCCATAGCTTGTTCGGCCATTCTCCAATTGATGGCATCCCCTTGCACATCCAACATTTTCAGTACCAAGCTGCCTCATCAGTTCATTAGGCCCTGCCAGGCTTGGACAATGGGCAGTAAGTTGGTAAAGGTAATCAATCTAGAACCAGGAGAATTTACAGCATCAGCAATCAGACGAGAATGGAAATATCAGAAACCAGAAGCTTAAAGAACATTGCAAAGAAAGAATCCAGCAGGCAGCAAAGAGTAGAAACAGAGAAGGTCCTAGGAAAGGATTGGGCATGAAAGTGCCCAATCAAACTAGAAATCAAACTAGAGGTACAGGGGAGCAGCCATCTTTGGAGGGGAGTTATACCTGCTCAGCATCTTGCCTCATATTGTGACCCTAATATCATACTATAATTGGAAAGGAAGTTTGTTTTTTGTCGACCATATGTAAACTACATTGTCCATTCTCAGGGGGTATACACTAATTTAAACAAAGGAATTAAGAATTTCTTGAAAGCTTTATATTTTTCCTTAAATCTTCAAGTGTCGTATAAAAATAGTATTGAACTTTTAAATCATACAGAGGACTCAAGGGCATTCACATGGATACTCCCCCCAAATTGAGAGAATGCTTATCAATTATTACTTGAACTTTACTCTCTATTAGTCAAGTGGACATTAGATGACTGATCAAATGATCAAACTGACCTCCAGAAATGGAGTAGGGGTGGGACAGTAGTAATTTTAAACTCACTTTTAAAGCTTCTTTGAAACTTAAGCCCTAAAAAATAAATTTAATTAAATGCAGAAATAAAATTCAGAAAGTACCCTGCCCGAAGCAAAGTATACATTGATGATGATATCCATTATTTTCCGATGATCTTTGGGAATAATTCTAACTGAAATCCACTCTCTTAAATGTGTCAAGGAAGTAGAGAGTTAAGTTTTACCTTTAAATTTGTTGGTGATTCATAAATTGTTGGAGCTGCAGGAAAACAACAGTGCTGAGCTGGCCTATTTCTTGGCTGTCTGCAGTGCTGGGCATGATTTATGTTAGGCAGGAATGAGAGATTATGGAGAGGGGAAGGAGAAAGGATTTAAATTAAACTGGATTTCAAAGGAATTGAACAGTGGAAAAGAGGATATTTTAATGGAGTGCTAGACCAGTGGATGTAGGAATTAGGCTAGCACTCCTCATTTCTTTTCATATACATCATTTGACATTTTTGTTTCCCTGGTTTTCCTATCTAGAAAAAAAGCAGGTTATGGCATCTTTCCTCTTGAGGAAAACTGGTCTTAGGGAACACACTGAGGTAGATTAAGAACAAGAGTCCCTGCCCTTGGGGAGTTTATATTCTAAAAAGGAAAGACAATATTATTAGAAAAGTAATGGTCAAAGAAGGATTTTTTAATCTGGGAATTAACAAGAATGGTGAATTGATATATAGGGCAATAGGGCACTTGATTTATGTATCCTTCCCAGAAGCAATGGCAATATTAATTTGATTATTGTTCATAGACTAAGAGGTAGGTAGAAAACAAGTTGACTGGAGTGTATTGTGGTTAGTTGGTTATGATGGGCTATGTAGTCATGATGAACTCTCACCAATCAAAAGTACAAAGTATTAGACAGGTGTAAGAGTGTCTGGTCAAGATTAGAGTGCAAAAGGAAACAACATGCCCTGAAAATGATTAAAAATAATAAGAATTACCCTATATTATATCATGAAAAGAGTCTCAAGAACAAAAAAATAAAAAGGGTGCAGAAAAGCAAGACTCTTCATGCCCATAAATCATTTTATGGCAGAGTTCATTGGTAAGGACAAAATAGAAAGTTGCTGGACATGAAGACTAAACAACATTTTAAAATGAAATTCAATATATCTTAACAATCAGAAAATAACTGGCTACCAATATGTAAGTAATTTCAAATCAGCTGTCAGGGTATATCAATTTATTATATTAAAGTTAATATCCAATTATAAGAAATCACAAAAATGAGGAAGAAATGTCATGTAGTTAAAATAGCTCCAACATGATCTATTTAAACAAATAACTGATGTCCAAAAGAAATGACTAATCAATAAAGGAACTGACTTTGACAAAGACCAAAACTATTTCTCAAGACATTTAACCAACCTAAATCAATTTCTATAATGAGAACAAAAGAGCACAGAAACCACCTTTACCAGGAAATATTTGATCTGTTTCCCAAGTGAAGAGATAAAGTATCCAAAAATAAAATAATTTTAAGATGCAAACTTGTTCAGAAAATCTTCTGGAAAAGGATGATGGAATAAAATGAGCAGTATTGCCCTATAAAATATTGAAAAGTAGTGGTAGAAGGAAAAACATACTTACAGAAAACTTAGCAAGGGGTCCAATTTAGCTGCACTAAGATACTCTTAAGATTGGAACTGGAAAAAGAGGAAAACGAGAAAAAAGGTCTGTCAAAATTTCTATATGGGGCAGCTAGGTGGCGCAGTGGATAGAGCACCAGCCCTGAAGTCAGGAGGACCTGAGTTCAAATCTGGTCTCAGACACTTAACATTCCCTAGCTGTGTGACCCTGGGCAAGTCACTTAACCCCAATTGCCTCAGCAAAAAACAAAACAAAAAATTTCCATATGCATTATTTTTTCTATCATTGAGTGTAGAGACACAACATTTAAACTCTAACATCACAGTCCCTAGTGAGGTGAAAGGTAAATGAAATAAAACTTGCAGGAAAGAAAACAAAGAAATATTTGCTAGATTGAATCAGGTATAAAAAGAAGAGAAGTCCATGATGGAGACTATACAAAAAGAAATCAACTTGCACTATTTGAAATTAGGTAGAACACTAGATGTTTCACAGACTTTATTACTATCTTGGGGGAAAAAATGACCAAGATAACCTCACTTCTTACCTTTATGCTTACTTTCTCTTATATGCAAAATCTTTATGAAATTGTTATTCATATCATGTCAAGAGATCCAGAGTAAAGCATATAGCACTTTAGGTAGACACTCTGTGAAGGATTTATAAGAGGACATGGACAAGGGTTGTGGAGGATGAGAAGGCATGGATGGTTTTGACTCTGTCATTTGAGAGCCAGACTGACTAAATATGGAAGGAAGTTCATCAACATCAACTAGAAGTATAGTCAATGAAAGTTGGGTTTTGGGTGGGAGGGAGCAGTGTTATAGCATAGACACTCAGAAACAATTTCTACTGATCTGAGTTTTATAACTGTGTTGGTGAAGTGGACCCACACTAATACAATCATGGATTTTAAAAACCATCAACATATAAATGGTTAAAGAAAAAATTGGTCCAGTCAATGAAGCAAGAATGAGATCTGAGGGAGAGAATATAGATGGTGCTGATTATTCTAGGATACTACAAGAAGAAGTGGTCTTATATGTTGGATAAATCCATTTTGGAAGATTCATGGAAAATGTTATTCTAAAAGTTGTGCACTATGAAAAGAATTCACAATCTGTGTTGGCAAAGGAAATAATAATAGCACATATTTATATAGTGCTTTAAGGATGACAAAGTGTTCTCACATGAATAAAATTCTTATTTTATAGATGTGGAGACTAAAATTCAAAGATAAAATGCTTTTCTCACGATCAAAAATTAGTGAGTATCAGAGGTTTCTTTGTCCCTATGCTTTCCTTTGAAACTCTTAACACAATATGAATAGCAATTTCATAAAGGTTTTGTAAGTAAAGGAAAATAGGCATAAAGGTAAGAAGTGAGATTTTAATGTTTGCGAAGTATCTAGTATTGTACTTAATTTCAGATAATATGATAGTTAATTTCTTTTTGACCTTAAAATTTATGACTTCCATCATAGATCGTTCTTTTTATACCTGCTTCAATCTAGCAAATATTTGTTTTCTTTCCTGAAATTTTTACTTCATTTACCTTTCACCTCACTAGGGACTGTTTTATTAGAGTTTAAATGTTGTGTCTCTACTGTCAATGATGAAGAAAGACAGACTTTTTTTCTCTTGATTGTTTTCCTCTTTTTCCAGTTCCATTCTTAAGAGCCCTTGGAATGGTCTAGCTAAATTAGGCCTCTTGCTAAGTTTTCTGTTTTGCCTTTTACCACTACTTTTCAATATTTTGGAGGGCAAAATCAATAGTAATGATAATTGTCCCTAATAGTTATATAGTGATTTAAGCTTTCCAAAGCATTTCTCCACAATAAATGTGTGACATATATTGTATTATTGCCCCTGCTTTGCATAAGGAAGCTGAGGTTCACAGGATTAAGTGCATATACAGGTTAAGTCATGCATGATTCTATCAAAATATCCAAGTAAGCATTAATTTATTGGCTGATGGCCTTTTCAGGGAATCCATAGATGGAAAAATGTTGAGCTACTAATTTTACAAGCAGAAAAACCCAACCTCCTGAAGAATCTATCTCCCCTGCATCAATTAAGTTCAAATTCAACTTTCCTCTTCCTTCTCTCCAATCTTTTCATTCAGTTCAATCTAAGATTGAACTAAGAAAAAACAGTTTTTAAAAGATATTCATTTCATCCCTCCAAGTCCAAAGAGACTATATTTCCAAATGACTTTTCTAGCTTTGTGTTAAATCTTTTCCAGAATTCATTTGCTCTATTCATTCATTCATCCAACACACATTAATTGAACACCCACTTCCTATTTGACACTCAGCTAAGAGCTGGGGATACAAAGACAAATGATAATTATTAGAACAGTGATCCTGTCTGAATCATAGTTCCACAGCCTTCCTCCTACCTTGTTCCTTAATTGTGGGGAAGTAATTAAGTTCTGTGGCATCTGTTCCCAAGTGGGCTGAGGTCAGGACCCTCTGAAGGAACTCTGGAATTAAAAGGCACAGCACAAATATAAAGACAATCAATGTTCTAAAGTCTGAGATTTAGAAGAGAGGGATCAAGAAGAAGCTTCATGGAGGAGACAGCATATGAACTGAGCTGTTAAAAAAAAAGATAGATAATGCTTATGAAGCAGACATGAGGAAGTAGCTCCTATCTATTAGAAGAACAGGCCATGTGTACCCTCAGAGAGATGAAATGGCATGAAGAGACATGGAAATGGCTAATAGTCCAATTTTACATGCCTTTAACAGAAATACTGTGAACTAGACTGAGAAAGGAGATTGGAGAAGGATTGTAGAGAGTCTAAAGTGCCAAGCTAAAGGATTTCTGATTTATTCAGGAGTCCATAGGAAGCCACAGAAAGCTTTTGAGCAGGGAATTGACATGATTGGACTTTTGCCTTAGGACAATTATTTTCGTCCCAATTTGAAGAACAAATTTTCTCTTCTTAGAGTCAAGGAGACCATTTAAGAAACTATTGTTCAGGAGAGAGGAAATGAGGACCTGAAACTCTTAGCACTTCAGAATACATGCTGTGAATTCTTTTTTTGTTTGTTTGTTTCCTGCATGAATTTTTTCTCCTCTTCTAGACTGAACTTTGTGAGGGCAGGAACCTAATAACATATTTCTCCCTAGTCTCTAGACCATAGATTTTTGCGCATAAACATGTTTGTTGAATAAACAAAAGAATGAATGAAGGACATGGAAAATCCAAATTGTTCTATAGTTAATGACAATATAAAATAGACATCTATATATTTAAAGATTTTTTTCAGACCTCACATTCTAGTATGAAAAAAGCAATGGGTTTGGAGTCACTTATCAGCTATGACTGGATTAATTACAAAGCCTATTCTGAACATCAATTTTCTATAAAAGATGACTTTTAATATTACTTTCATCTCTAAGATTCATAACTGTGTGACAGTCTCATCGGACTTCAGGTTCTTCACAGATGGAATTAAGGGGGTGATACTAGACGACCTTTAAGGGCCGGTCCATCCCTGAAGGTCTATGATTTGAAGAGCAGTAACATCCCCTGCTTTGCCGATTCTGCCCATTAATACCCCCCACTCTGCCTCACAACTACCCCGTGGTCTCTGAGCCCATATGCTCTCTTTGTAAATGGCATCAGGAGGGCTTGAGAAGCATGCTTATGCTCACTGATGTCAGCAGCAACACATCCCTGGTAGCCTTTAATAACCTATTACAGAGCTGTCAACCATGTCATGTCTTTATGCAGATGTGTCTGTATCCCTGTCAATTTCCTCATCTGTAAGATAAGGATGATAATATATGCTCTGTCAAGCTCAGAATTTTGAAAATTAAATGCAATAATGTAGTGGAATGTGTTTTAGAAGCAGACAAGATAGCAGAGATCACTGATCTTAGAGTTGGAAGACTTGGGCTTAAGGGTTGGATCTGCTACTAAGTACACCTATGACCCCAGGCAAATCATTTGACTTCCCTGAATCTCATTTCTTCCCCACAGAGTTGCCACATGTGTCAAATGAGATAATGGATACGTGAGACATTTTGTCAGCTGTAAATCCATCTCCCATCATCATTGTCTGACATGCCTGAAATGAGTGCCTTCCTCATCTCTTCCTCCTAGCTTTCCTGGCTTTCTTCAAGACTTAGCTAAATGCTGACTTTCTGCATGAACCCTTTCCTGGGCTTACTTTATGGAAAGTGCCTTTCCTCTGAGAATATTTCCAGTTTTCTTTAGATAGCTTATTTTAACATTATTGCTTGTGAGCTGTCTTCCCCATTAGATTCCCCTCCTTGATGGTAGGAACTGCTTTGTCTTTCTTTGTATATCTAGAAATTAGCATAGCAATAGGCACATTGTGGGCACTTAATAAATGCTTATTGTTACTATGCCCATTTTTATGTAACTGTGTATATATTGGCTCCCAATTAGAATGTAAACTCCTTAAGAGCGGGATTATTTCACATTTATGTTTGGATCCCCAACAACTAGTGCAGTGGCAAAAGTTGGCACTTAGTAAATTATTGTTGTTGTTTTATCAATTTTTAATAACTATTTGTGTACATATTTATTATCTCCCTATGCTAAGGGCTTCAGGTTCTCGTCATCTCTCTCCTTGATTATTGTTTCCTAATTGGTCTCCTTGCTGGAAGAGAAAACTCCTATTTCATATTCACTACCAAAATAATGATCTTATGGCAAAGGTACATCCATGTCAGTCCTCTGCTCAAAAACTTCTGTGGCTTCCTATGGCTTCTAGAATAAAATATCAATTCCTTAATCTGGCATTTAGTGCCAAACACATACAAAGTATTATAATATCATGGATCATAAAAGATGGAATTTTGGAATCATAGTCTTTAGAGCTAAAGGAGACTTTAGGGATCATTTAATCAAACCCTCTCATTTTATAGAAGAAACTTAGTCCTAGAGAGTGTTTTATTCAAGGTCATATAATTAGGATTTGAATTCAGGTCTTCCGGGTTCCAAATCTAGTATTTTTTTCACTTATACTTTGCTAGATCTTTGAGCTCATTGATGTAAAAATTTCTTCCCTTTGTCATACCCCATTTATGTCTTTTATTCTTTTCAGTTTTTGTCTATGTATTCACACAGTCCTCCAAAAAGGATATATCCACTATGATGAAAGCCATCCTCTGGTACAGTGAGTGATATAATGGTACCCACAAAATATAAAAAGATTCTGAACAAAATCAGAAAACATTTATTAAGCCACTACTATGTGTCTAGCACTGTGCTAAACACTGGAGCAGTTGTGTCAAATTTAGACTCACAGAACTTCCAAGTGCTGTGAATCAGATTAAAATATATAATCTTTAAATAACTTTTAAATTTAAATAAGTAAATTTTAATTTAAATGCAATTTAAATAAAAACAATTTAAAATATTTAATAAAATAAATATAAATACAAATAGAACATAGATAATGCTAATATGTGATTTTCTAATGTAATATGCAACCTGCAAAGACCCTTTTTAGTGGCCCCCTTTTCTATTTATATTTATGTGAAGATCAGTATTATCACTCAGATTATCCATCTGCCCAAGTCTGTGACTACATCACATCTATCTCATTTGACCGCTGGGTCACCAACAATTTTGATTTTTTGGAAATTGGGTTATTCCAAAATTCGAGACTATAGAGCATCACTAGAACAGTGTGTGTATGTGTGTGTGTTTTTTTGTGTTCTTAAAATGGACTTTTGTGAAGGGAGGCAGCTTGGGATCATGAAAAGCACTGCAGAATTTCCCAAATGTAGTTGAGCCCACTGTCTTATCACTTTCTTCTGAATACAAGTCATTGTCTATCTTCAGTACCCATCCTAATTATATGTAGTAACAGACTCAGTAGACTACTTACTTAACTGTGGGCCAAGATTTGGCCAGCAGGCACTTTTATCCATTTAATTTTTCTGGGATGTATCGTTGGGTCAATCTCTTGAGTATGGAGAACCTATATTATTCTGGTGCTTAATACCATCAACACATACCCCATAAATGAAGCATCTGAAGAATCTTACCATCTCTAAAGAACCCCTTCTCAATTTTTACTCTGCATATGACATATACCCTTGGTATACATCTACTTCCCTGTTGTCCAACTGTCCTGATGCCAATTATCAGAGGGGCTGCTCTGTGATTGTGTCTCTCAAGGAATTTTTCATGATCTTAAAACAGGTAGAAAATATCTTATTGGAAGAGAACCCTTAATCCTTTTTTTAACCAAAACAAGTACTTAAAAATAATCAGAAAACAATATGCACTGTGGGATATTGTATTTGTATCTTCCAATAAATTGTCTATGTGTGAAGATAAGTTCTGCCATAGATAATTGTCTGTGAATGCCTCTCTGTTCCCTTCTCAATTTTTCATCAAGGTTACCTTCCATATGTGTGTAGATTATTCTCTTAAAAATGAAATGCCACCAAGTCATTATTGTTGCTTGAGAGAATTCTTTTTATAAAGCACTTATTCTCTTTGTCATGTAAATAATTCTTATTCTCCTTCAAATCTTTACTGTTCTAAAAATGTTGAGTTTAATATATTGAGTTTTTTTTTTTAAAAATGGGGCTCACCTGCAGTTTCTCAAAGCCTCTCTCCTTATACTTGCTCTGAAGTTAAATGAACCCTTTCATCTAACCCTGTTGCCAATATTAACTGGTCTTTCTATATTTTGACACAATGAATCATTGTATACAATTTTGTTCTATTATTTATTATAGTCGGTATTCTGTGCTGATGAATCACAGGGTCTTTTGGAGCTCCTGCTTCCTAGTGAGTAGCTCTTATTCCACAGGGGATGATGCTTTTGGAACCAAGAGACCCTGGAGCTTAAGAAGGGAGGAAGGTCAGGGCTGGGAGCTGGGATCACAGCTGGTAGTGGAAAATCCCATGAAAGACAGATTTGAGTCTCCCAGTCTTACTAGGTCACAAAATCCATCTTAGCAAAGAAATAGCAGAGAAAATTGCAATGTAGTCAGGATTCCTAGAAGGAAAATGAAAATTAATTTCCATTCCAATTCATGGGAATATCTGTTGATTTGCAAATTAAGGTGTTTGGTGTCATGACTCCATGGGGAAAATGATTCAGATGGGTACCTTTTAGACTCTCTAGGGACACTCTTCTGGGCTGGTGATGTGCACCTCTCTAGTTTGAGCCATCCTTAAGAAAGACAGTTCCATATATATAAAATATATATATATATGTATATGCATGTATATGTATATATATATGTATGTATATGTATATACATAATATATGTTATATATTATATATATATAATGGTTTTGGAATTAAAAGACTTAGATTCCAGCCATTCCCTCCTTTATCATTCCCTTTCTGTATTGGGAGACAACATGATACATTGAAAGTTCATTAAAAATCTGGGTTCAAAATCCAACTATGACATTTGCTTCCTATATTACTCTGAGCAAAAGGCCTATCTTCCCTGGCTTTTACTTACCTCATGTATTAAATGAGGGGATTAAATTGGATAGCTTCTGAGGTCTTTTTCTAAATATATTATTTATACAACTTACATATTTAATAATAATATATTTATGTAATTCATAATACATTTACATATAATGCATCTAATAATATTATATTTATACAACATATTAATATATACAATGTAATATCTTAATAATTAAAAGCATATTTATACAAATATTTTCTCATATTTATTTGAATATATTTTAGTAAATTATTTAATAATTTTTTAAATTATATATTCAATATATTATGTTATTTAGACAGGACCCTAAATATATATTATTGCTGATTTGATCTTGCTTGCTAGCTGTGTGACTTAGCTTATCTTCATCTATGAAATAGGGTCAATGATAGTGGCTATACCCAAAATCTTTGTACCATTTTAAACAATTAAAGTCTTCCGTTGTAATTATGTGTGTATTTTACAGTGCTATTCAGAGGTGAACTATTATTATTCTGTCCAACTTTAAGTTCTTACTAAATTATTTTATTTTTTACAATCTCCATGTGTAGCTCCCATCTTTGGGCTTAACACAGTGCCTAGTGCATAGTACATGCTTAATAAATGTTTGTTGATCAAAATCAGTGCCTTTACTGGCACTGTAGCTTCTTCCAGGAATATCTTTGCCCCTATCCTCAATCTGTCCTTTTGAAATCCCATCAATTTTTCAACTCAAACATGATCTCTTCCATGAAAGCTTCTCACATTGGTCAAAAATTATTTTTTCTTCCTCTGATCTTTCATAGCACTTTATATCTCTGCCACACATTTATTTCTATACTCTTTACTGTGTACTTATTGCCTACAATTGCATGTTAATGTATATTTCATATTGCATCTGTCTGAATAGATGGAGAACTCTAGGAAAGCCAGACTTTACTTTTTTTTCTATTTGGTCTTTTTTTTTCCCCTCAGTGCAGAGCAAACAGTAAGGGTTTTATGCATTTATTATTCATAGTATGCAGGCATCAAATATTTGTTGACAATTTTACATTTAAGATATCTTTTAGGCCTTACTAAACCTGTACTGCCTTTATCACAAGCTCACCTGGAAGAACCCAACCTTTTCCTACCACCATGATCCCTAGTAGCTAGAGAATCATTAGTAGAGATAGTTAGAGGTTGCAAACATTCTCTTGTAATCTTAAAATGCTTTTTATTCCAGCAACAGTTTCTGAATTGGCCTCCCTTCAAAATTGTTGGCAGGAAAAATTTTATAGCCCTTAGAACAGCACAAAATATTCAAACAGAGAATTAACCAATTTACTGATTTTAGCACACTTGTTATGGGTATTCTCTCCGTCTTAAGATTCATTAGTTCCCAAAGAATAATGGACTTTGTCTCTGTTGTGGCTGCTAAAGGGAGAGAAATGATATTACTGATGGAAAAAAGCAATGGGATTGGACTCAGAAGACATGAGTTTAAATCTACTCTATGCAATTGATTAGTCATGACTAACTACCTTCATCCCTCTAAGACTGAAGTTTCTTTCTTTCTCCAGTTAGGCAATTTGGATTAAATGATTTGCCCCAGCTAGTAAGTGTTAAGTGTCTGTGCTCAGATTTTAATTCAAGTCCTCCTAATTCCAGGGCTGGTGCTTTATCCATTGTGCCATCTAATTTCCCCTAAGATTTAAGTTTCTCATTTTAAAAAGGGATGTTATCTTCTTTTATGCAATTAAATATTAGATTTAAATGTTATATATGCATGCAGATGTTATACAAATGTACACAAATATTTCCCAACAAAAATATTTGTACATGCACAGTATCCCAAAAGTTTTTGTGCAGTTTGCTCAAAGATTTTTGGAACACATTTGTACTCCCTGCTTCACAGGATCATGGTTTGGAAAATACTTTGCAAACTATCAGGTCCTTTAGAAATGGGACCTATTATCATCCTCATAGCTTACATTAATATTTTGCCTTAAAGTTTGTAAAATACATTCTCAGTTTCTTGACATTCCAATAAGGAAAAGCGTTACTGTTATCTGCTTTGAAGAAATAAAGATGGCAAATGTCCAAGTCAGGATTCTAATTCAGGTTCTCCTTAATCCAATCTTCCAATGATGGGGATTCTAGACCTGGGGTCCATGGAGTTCCAAGAAGTCTATTGATAAATTTCAGAGGGCCTGTGAACTAAAAGAGAAAAATAATATATTTTAATTTTCACAAACCTCTAATTGAAATTTACCATTTACTACAATTACTTCAAAACAAAATAAGAACCCTGTGAGGGACCAATAAGCTTCACCAGGTTGCCAATGGGGTTTATCATACATGAAAAAAGATTAAGAATTACTGCTCAATCCCTTCTGCCATGCTGTTTCTCAATCATAATCATTGTCATCATCATCATCTCAACATCATTGCAACTACTTACCATCACCATCAGCCAGTAGGCTCATGATTTCCCCCTTGCCCCACTCCTGTCTTAACTATCTCTGACTTCAGGCTGCTGAGGTGTTGGATTTCTATTTTAAGGGAACATCCAGTGTTATCATCCCAACATTCCTAGAGATAAATGATGGGCTTCCTGAGCTTGAAGAATGGATTGACCATTTGTTGGGTATATTATATGAGATTCCTTTCACATAAAGGTGAGACTAGATAGCTTCTGAAGACTCTTCCAGCTCTCAGATTCTGTGATTTCTTGGGTCATGAAAGGAAGTCATTCCAGTTCTCCCTTTCATTTTCATTCAATTTCTTCACTTCTTCCTAATCTACATCAGTGATTTCTAACTCTTTTTTTTAAATTATGAGGTAGAGCCTTCACTAGATGAGGTGATTGGAGCTTCACCACAAGGTATCATATTTAAAAGGAACCAAATTTAGAAGACACTGTTAGCACTTACAGATCTTTAGCAAAGAAGCAATAGAGCTTAGACCCTGGCTACTAAAAGATATGCAGCTTTTCAAAGTTCATAAAACTCATTCCTCACAACAACCAAGTGAGGCATATAAGTATTATTATTCCTATTTTATTGATCAGCAAACTGAGACTTAGCCAACTAACAAGTAGAAGAACTAGGATTGGAATCCAGTATGTTTCATAATGCTATAATGTTTGGAATGTGAGGTCAGTCTGGAATAACCTTTCTTCTTTCTTCTTCTCTTTTCTCTCTTCAAGGCCTAATTCAAATCCTTTCTCCTGTATGAAAACTTCTATAAGTAGTCTAAAGCCACTCTTGTTTTACCATTGGGAATAGTCATGGGAACCATAGTTCTCCTGGGAAATCCTGTGGCAATTCAGTTTTTTATGAGTCATTTTAGCCCTTGACATATTTTTGCTCAGTATTATTAGTATCTTGAAAGTATGACTATACAAAGAAAAGGAATGATAATCACAGATTTATAAATTGATAAAGCTATAACGGCATCTAGAGATCAAACTAAATGCTATCATTTTTCTTCTGGGTGAACTGAGTCCTAGAAAAGAGAAGTGACACAGAACTAATTAGTGGCAAAGCAGGAACCACATCCCAGGTCTTCTCATTCCCAGGATTCCTTCCACTACAGGAAGCTGTCATATGGTTTGCTTCCCTGGATTATGATTATGGAGGGCTGGGATGGAGTTGGGACTGGTAGTCCAGGATGCTGTTGCTTCCAGAGATCCTGGGCTTACCTATCCATTGGTGGTTGGGCTTTTCAGTGAAATACTTTGTCTGTGGTCTCCAAAGACAGTGTTTTAGTAAGGATGTTAATGAATATGGCCTTTCTCTCTCAGTGCCAGAGAAGTGTTGGATAAAAGTAATTAAGGCTGATGAGACTTTCTCACTTGTGCTCCTATTAACTCATTGTTAAAAACTGGGATGCGTCCTAGGGCTTTGTGCTAATTACTGGGTTTGCAGATCAGCAAAGTGTGAATTAAATTCTGCTGTTGATAAACAACATAGCAATCTGAGGGGTGAAATTGTGGGTTGTTGAAGAATAGATAATGTACTTCTTTTACTTTCAAGACAGAAAAAAAAGCAAAACAGAAGACTGGCAATTGTAAAAGTCTATCCTATTCAGGGAAGAAGGGTAACTGATAGGGAATAGCTGTTGGCAATATTTCCAAGAAGGGCACCAGTTTTTTCCTATACTAAGAATGTGAACAGGCAAAAAAGTAAGTGGAATCTACAGGCTGGCATTTAGTTGGCCCAATTGTACTGTTATGGAAGAGTTATATGTGTTGGAAAGAGATATCAAAAAGCAGGTGAAACATTTTTTATTAATGTTGAAGGGAATTCCATCAGAGCACTGCAGATCTAAGAAATCTAACAACACAGTGGCTTTTCCTGTGTTTGTGTGTTGTCCTGTGGTTGTGCATGTAGGTTTGTGCATGTGTCTATGTCCTTTGAAAAGTCTTGAGTATTGGACCATGGTGTGAACTGCCTGAAGAGTTATACCTCATAACTGGTCAATGATAACTGTTCAAACTCTTTCACCCAAGCAAAACAGAAATTAGAGAAAGCATACATATGGCAATATATACTTGATAATACAAAATGAAGAAGCTCTCCCATTGGGAGCAAATTATCTCAACCAAGGAGACAGCATCCCAAAAAGGAAAATCCACTGTCTCTAGTGTAGCAGGCTGAGAATGGGGAGATTGCTGATTCCTCTTATGTCAGCTTCCTCCCAGAAACTTTTTCTACCTTTAGCAATGTGAAGTGGAGTTAGCATGGTCCTCTCAAAGCTGAGAGCCAGAACAGCCTGAAGAAACTAAAAAGCCTGGATATTTCCTTTTCTCCTGCTCTTGCCAACTCTGCCCAGCCATTCATGCAAGTATAGAACATAGATCTCCACCAATGAGAAGAGAGTCCCATACCAACAGACTTTGGGGCTTCCCTGGGCTGAAACTTTTTGCAGTCCATTATAAATATCGACTGCAGCAATATTTAAACCTGTAATTATACTGTATAAAGACAAACATCAATAATTTAAAATAATAGTGTGTTTCCTGATGTCCCAGTTAACCAACCTTCAGTACTATTAAAACTAAAATAAAACAAATGCATATTAGTACTACATGCAGTAGTCATGGCACTCTACAGAGCATGAGGATGATGCTGTGATGATATTCTATTATATAATAGGACATAAAACACTTGAACATTTTGAAAGTAAATGAATATTCATAGTACACAGCAATCAATCATGAACAATAAATATGACAAAGCATAGCTAGCTAACTAAAAAAAAAACACTATCTAGATATAAATCTGATTTAACTATATGAAGTAACATATTTAACCCAAGCTAGTCCTGGCTATGAGAATCAGTTATTTTATACAAAATAGCATATTGTAGTGGAAAGACCATGATGAATTTAGAGGCAGCTAGATGGATAATGGATAGGGTGCTGAAGTTGGAGCCAGGAAGGTCTGAATTCTAAACCAGCCTCAAACATTTGCCAATTATGTGACCCTAAATAAATCTCTTAACCCCTGTCTGCCTCAATTTGCTCAGGAGATACAAATAGTAGCTACCCAGGCTAAAATGAAATAATATCTGTAAAGAACTTTGCAAACCCTAAGATACTATATAAATGTTAGCAATTATTATTATAGTCAATCTAGATCTGCTACTTAACGAATAAAAACCACTCATTAAGCAATTACTATGTACCAAGAACCATGCTAATTGATAGGGAGAGAAAGATGTAAGTCAGATGGTCCTTGTTTTCAAGGAATTTAGAATTTCAGTAAGACAGCACACATAAAAGAATAGTGATTGGGGAACAGAGCATTGGTCTGAGTATGGTGGAACCATAGAGTGGTCAGTTGGACTACTATAAGCAGCTGACATTTAGACATGGAACCAAGAAGACCAGAGTTCAAATCTTGTCTCACACACTTGTTAGCTGAGTGGTGAAGTCAGTTAACCACTATCTGCCTGAGTTTCTTCATCTGGAATATAGTACTAATAATAGTGCTTACCTTCTAGGGTTGTTTTAAAGATCAAAACAGTAAATATTTGTAAAGTTCTTTGCAACTTTCAAAGCTCTTTTTATAAATGCTAGCTATTATACTGTTATTTCTGATCCCAAAGTGTAAAGTAAATAGCAGAGGATGGATATGTATAGGTAGGGGTTGGGGGCAGGGCTGTTGCTTACAGAGAAAAAAACATGTGATAAGATGGCTGGATAGGATATGGAGCATGATCTGGCCTGGAATCACTGTGTGATCACTATGTGCTTACAACATGCTCAGTAAAACTTAGATGATTCAATGCCTGGGGCAGAGAAACAAAAAACTAAATAGATGAGGGTAAATTTGGGTGTAATTTCAGAGGGACAGAACTAGCAGAACACGTAGGAATTTCATGAAGAATGCAGGCAGGATCATCAATGACCTCATGAAGAAAGAAGGATTTGAACTTCATCTTGAAAGAAGCTGAGGAAACCAGGAGGCAGAGAAAAAGAGGGAAATAGCTATCATCTCATAGAATCTTAGACTCAGAACTAGAAGGTATTGTAAAAGTAATGCTGATAACTTTTCTGGGTTTATTTTATATCCTGCAATTTTGCTATAATGTTAATTGTTTAAAATAGTTTTTTTTTTCCTAATTGATTCTCTAGGGTTCTCTAAGGATGCCATCTGCAAATAATGATAGTTTTGTTTCCTCATTGACTATTTCTTTTTGTCTTTCCTATAGCTAACATTTCTAATATAGTATCGAATAATAATTTTGAAAATGAGCATCCTTTCTTCACTCCTGACCTGTTGGTAAGGCTTTAAATTTATCCCTCTTATAAATGTTTCCTTTTGGTTTTAGATAATTATTTATTATTTTCAAAAAGGCTCCATTAATTCCTATGATTTCTAATGTTTTTAATAGGAATGGGTGCTGTATTTTGTCAAAGGCTTTTTTTGTATCTAATGAAATAACCATAAGATTTTTGCTTTTGCTATTGATATGGTCAATTATGCTGATAGTTTTCCCAGTATTGAACCACTACTGCATTTCCTGGCATGAATCCTATAGGATCAGTGTTTGATTTTTGTTACATATTATTGCATTTTATTGTAATATATTATAGTATTTTATATAAAATTTATGCATTGAAATTCATTAAGGAAATTAGTCTGTAGTTTTCTTTCTGTATTTTTGCTTTCCCTTGTTTAGGTATCCCAACCATATTTGCAATATAGAAGGAATGATAGAACTTCTTTACCTATTTTTTCAAACAGTTTATATAGCATGGTGATTAATTGTTTGGTAGATAAAATGTTTGGTAGAATTCATTTGTAAATACATCTGGTTTGGGGGATTTTTTTCTTAGAGAGCTCATTGATGGCTTTTTTCAATTTGTTTTTTCTAAAACAGGCTTATTTAAGTATTCCATTTCTTCTTCTGTTTATCTGGGAAATTTATATGTTTATAAATGTCCATCCATTCCATTTTAGTATTTAAATGGGGGGGTTGATTTGTTCTTTTTCTAGGTTTTTTGTTGTGTTTGTTGTTGCATGCCCAATTCATTGATTTATACTTTCTCACTTTTATTGATATGTCTTTAAAGATACAAAAGTATTGCTTTTGGCTACATGCCACAAAATTTGGAATGTTGCCTCATTTTTGTCATTCTTTTCAATGAAATCATTGGCAATTTCTATAATTAGCTCTTTGACCCATTCATTCTTTAGGATTAAATTATTTTGTTTCAAATTAATTTTTAATCTATGCTTTCAGAGCACTTTATTAAATTTAATTGTTATTGAAGTATGGTCTGGAAAAGATACATTTTTGTGAATGTACCATGTACAATTGAGAAAAAGGTATACTCTTTCCTAATCTTATTTAGTTTTCTCCAGATATCTATCATATCTAACTTTTCTAATATTTTATTTATCTCCTTGACTTCTTTCTTATTCATTTTATGGTTAGATTTATCTAATTTTAAGAGAAGAAAGTTGAGGTCCCTCACTTATACAGTTTTACTGTCTATTTCCTCTTGAATTTTTTAAAAATAATTTGGTTGCTACGCCATTTGGTGCATAAATGTTTAGTACTGATATCGCTTCATTATATATAATTCCTTTTAGCAAGATGTAGTTTCCCTGATGAATTAAAATTCCCTTTAATTAGGTCTATTTTTGCTTTGCTTTGTCTGAAATCATGATGGCTACACGTGTTTTTTTTGTTTGTTTGTTTTTTTGTTTTTTAAGTTCAACTGAATCATAATAGATTCTGCACCAGCCTCTTATTTTAACTCAGTGTGTGTCTCTCTGTTTCAAGTGTCTTCTTGCAAACAAGATGTGGTTGGATTCTGGTTTCTAATCTATTCTGCTATCTGCTTCATTTTATGGATGAGTTCATTCCATTCACATTCACAGATAGGATTACTAATTGTGCATTTCTCTCCATCCTGTTTGTTTTAGTTTATCTGTCTGTCTGTCTCTCTCTCACTCACTTTCTCTCTCTCTCTTTTTATTCTGTCCTTCCACTAAAGACTGTTTTGTTTCTGACCACTGCCTTCTTTTACCAGATCTCCCTTTTATTGCCCCTTTCCTTTTGCATATCATGTATGTGTATGCATTTTATATACTCATACATATATATACATATGTGTATACATATGTGCATGTAGATGTGTACATATTTCCTCTTTGAAAAAATTTAGATGTGAGCGAGACTCAAATATTGCCCTACTCTTTTTCATTTTTACTGTGAAAGCTCTTTCTTGCAAACCTCTTTTATTTGAAATAATTTTCCCCATTCTTTGCCTGCCTTATCCATTCTTTAATATCACCAAACATAATTAACTCACTCCTTCACCCTATTTCTATGTAGAATTCTTCTAACTGCCCTAATATTAATAAAGTTCTTATATTAATAAAGTTCTTAGAAATTACATGAATCATCTTCCCATTGTAAATAGTTTAACTATTTAGTCTCTTACAATTTTTCTTTTATGTTTACTTTTTATGCTTCTCTTGAGATTTCTGATGAATTTCAGATTTTTCATTTAGCTCTGGTCTTTTCATCAAGAATGCTTGAAAGTCTTCTATTTCATTAAATAACTATTTTCCCCCTGGAGGATACTCAGCTTTGCTGGGTAGGTTATTTTTGGTTGTAAAGCCAGATCTTGGGCCTTACAGAATATCATATACTGAGCCTTGGGTAGTAGGACATTCAGGAAAGACCTCAGTCTCACCTGTGGCTCCAAGAAAATATGCATGTGCAGTGGCCAACCCTGGCAAACTATCATGGCAGAAAGGCTAAACCAGACTGAGGGTAACCAAGGGGTCTCAAACCAACTGGAGAATTAAAGGAGTATCTACCCCAAACATGCAAAGATTCCCCTGGAAGAATGGGCAGATGAGGACAGTTGATTCCAATAGCAATAAAGATGGCTGAAACAGGTGTTAGAGCCACAATTATCCACTGCATCCTGAGCCATTGCCAGTCATCTTGACTTTGTCTTGTCACTGTACTTCAATACCTCTGGAAGAGAGAATGAGGCTCGTAATGCAGCTCTGTCTCACTTAAATCTATTTTGTGTGAGAGTCAAAAGACATCACCAATACTATTTTACTTTTTTTTTTAATCTCAAAGGACTTTGGTAATAGGCAGGTGATGAAGCAGCAGGTGCACATACATGAGGAACTGTAGTCACAACCCTGCACATAGGAGACCAGTTCATAGGGTCATCTTCTCACTGAAATGAAATAGCAGTGGGATTCAGTAGCCTCTGAGCAGCCTTTTAGTAGGGACAGCATTGTTCATCTTCTGGTGTGAGGAAGAGGCTTCAAAAGATGCCCTAAAAATTGTCTATTCTACCCCCTCTGTGGTCCAGGCAGAGATCCTACCTTCTGGTTGAAACACAAAAGAAAATATATAACAACTTTTGCAAACATGATTTGATATACTTTTCTGTGTGTACAACTTTTGGACTAGATAAAATCCAATAAGTCTGAAAATGAACAGCTCTTGTTGAAAGAAAACGCAGCAGCTATCACATTCAAATAGTAGCCTTGAGTGAAACAAAGCTGGCAAGTGCAAGCTATTATTTGTATTTTAAATTTTTCTTTCTTTACTTTGATTTCTGTATCTAATTTTCCTTCTACTACTCTTATTTTATTTTGAAAATAATTTCTTAGTTTTTCTAGGAATTCTTGTTGGGCTTGTGTCCAGTCATTTTTTTCCTTTGATGTTTTGCATATAACTGGCTTGACTTTTTTGTCTTCTGAGTTTGTGTCTTGATCTTTCCTGTTACCATAGTATCTTTTTAGGATTAATTTCCCTTTTTGTTGTTTGCATATTTTTTCCACCCAATTTCTAGATTTGAAATTTTATATTAATATTGGGCTCTATTACCAGCATGGAGAGCAGAAAGAGCATTATCTCGAGCTTCAGGCTTAGTCACATTGTTGTTTTCAGAGCTAATTCTGAGAGTTTGAAGGTTTTTGGTGCTTCTAAGGCAACATAATCTGGGGAAAGGCATGGCCACTATTGTCTTGGTCTTCATTCTAGTCCTTACCCAGAAAGAATCTCTGATATCTTGGATTGCAATCATTACTGTTTTTCAGGGCCCCTTCTACTTTGCTGCAGGAAATGATACTGTTCTTTAGGATCCCTGATCCCTTGGGCCTGGAATTGATACTGCTTTTCAGGATTTCTGATCCCTTGTTAACAAAAAGGATACTAACCATCGGATTTTCCACTCCTTCTTGATCAGAAGTGCTACCTAGAAGTGTATATAAGCAACTAAGTTGCTAGACAGTTTCTGGTCCTGCATGTAGTCCTAATATGGGGATCCTCTATAATGCCAGTTCCCTTTATTATCTCTGGCTTCAGAGCTCCCAAAACTGTTACTGCTTCTGTCACCACCACCTGGTCCCATCACTGGTGTTTATCCATGTGAGATTTGCATCAGCCTCTGGCCCTATATTGTACTGAAAAAATATCTCACCCAGTCCTTTTGTTGGCTTTGCCACTCCAGGATTTGATGTGAGATGTATTTTAAAGTTGTTTGGAGGGGAATTTTGGGACAATTCAGCTGAGTGCTTTTTCTACCCTGACTTCTTAGCTCTGCCCCCCCCGGAAAGTACCATTTACATTTTTAAAAATTAGTTTTGACTCACCACATAGAACTTTTTTTATTTAGATTATATATATATTGATATTCACTATATTAGAGATTAAAATTAATAACATTATAAAATAATACTTATTTGAAATAACTTTATGAAAAATAGCTATTTTTCAAAGCAAAAAAAAAATGTAACGAGAAGAATGTCATTGCTTTACTTTTTTTTCCAAATAGGTTTCACGCCTGGCTTAATAGAGGACATTTAGATTCTCATAAATGTTTTTGCATTACTGAGGAAAAAGTAGAGCAAACCAGTGCCTGGTTAGTACCGACTGGGTCTATTTGTTCCCACAGGATCTCCGAACTACTCTGAGCTGTACAAGTCAACTTTCCTTTGATGTCTATAAAGGATTAAAGGAGTCTTACTGCTCCTGCCTTCCTATCCTCATCCACTTCTTTCTCTGGGTCTCAAGCAGGAATCCTGACAGTTATTAGTGATCTGAGGGATTTGTTTTTTTATTTTAAAATAAGAGATTCAGAATTTGTGGAGGGAATGAGGCAGTATCTGAATAGATCTCTCTCTATCCAGCCAGCCAACCTCTTCCCCACTCCCCAACACCACCACCTACTCCCTGCCATCAGCAGTTTTCAGTCCTTTTGAGGACACATCTTGAGGCACCTTTGAACCTCAGACGCCTTGAATGTGTTTTTAATTTTTAAACTCCTCAGAGAAGTTCTTGGGGCTCTAGGCAACCCAGGACTACCTTGAAAAGGTCTCATGGCTCACTTGACATTCAATGATTTCATCACTCATTTCTCTGACCTTTTGTAAGATTTCATACTAATTCAAGGACCTTGTGGGAGACAAAGCTGTGCTTATAGCTTGCTTGTGGTGGGTGGTGAGTGAATTCTAGTCACAGAATGTATCAAATCAAAACTTTATTTCTAGAAAGAATTTTTTGGATCTTAATTAGTTTGACTTTCCCCATTAGCTAGTATAATGACTGGCAAATATCACTGGAGAGTGGCAACTGGAGCTGCAAAGTATGATGAACCTCTCTGGCCTCATATTTAGCTGACCACAGAAGGTAACTGCCCCTGAACTAGTCCCAGACCATCCTTCTCCCTGCCAGTCACTGTCATATCCCCCTTCTGTGGCCAACTGCGACCCACTGCATTGTCTCTCTACTTATTTAAAGGGGTTGGGGTCTATCAGCCACAGAAACATAGACTAACTCTCTGGTAAATGTCCTATCTCATTTCCCTCCAGTGCTAGAATGGGCTTTTGTACTATCTTCTTTTTTTTTTTTTTTTTTTGGTACTACTTTGTACTATCTCCCAATCTGCCAATGAATTCTCCTGGACAAAAGTATACCAAATTATGGTTTTGATGAAAAATTTGCCTATATGTGCTCAGAGTTGTCCAGTCCCCACAACAGAAGGCATTGAAGTTTACTTAACCTCACACCAGGTTCAAGGAATTTCTCCTGCCCAGGGACTATTATAGCTGATTCTGTTGTGCCTTAGAAAGTATACACTCAGAGGTATATTAATAACTGAACTAAGAATATAATTTCCTTGTTACTGTAGACTCAATAAAAGTAATAATGTATTAATTGTTCATACTGACAGGATAATCATTATTTTATGTAGTTTTGTGAACATTTCTCCTCTGCTCAAGAATCTTTAATGATTCCCTATTTCCTACCAAGTAAAATTCAGGCTTTATTTTTTAATGCTTGAAAGCTCTTTATATTCCTATACTCTACTTTTCAAGACTTTACTCAAATTACTCTGTACTAAGCATTTTACACTTCATTACAATTCTGCTCCCCCCAACACAAATGATGATGCTGTCAATATTATTATCTCAGGCTATTCTCATATTCTCATGGACTGTTATGACTCAGAGACTTGGCTTTTGTTGTTGTTGTTGTTGTTGTTGTTGTTGTTGATAATCTATATATAATAAGGGAAGAAATATGGACCAGGGTGGTAGAAGACAAAGACATTACTCTCTAATGCTCAGGTTCATTTACATGGCAAGAGGTATAGAATTTGAGGATCTGAAGGAGGCCATAGTGCCTCAGATCCACATATCCCTTTGGGATCCGATAGAATGCAGCTCCATAAAATGGTTGGAGTGGTAATGAAGATCGCTAACTAGAAACTGATGAGAGTTAAACATCATATTTCTAATTCTAAATCAGAAAGAAGGTTGGGCTAGAAACACTGATAAAGCTCACAGAAAAGGTGAGTAAGTTAAATAAATAAATTTAATATTATTCTGGGAGCAATTGGCTTAGCTGTGTTTTTAGGCCTTTTGCTGCTTCTGATGACTCATAGCACAAGCATTATCATCTGACCCTTATCAGGAAGAGACTTTCTAGCCACTGCATTCTAACAGATAGAAACTGAGATGGTCAAAAAGTATCCTGAAGTGATGAGCTGGTAAGAGAGCACAATTAAGCCACAAAGCCAACATAGATGTTGCAAACATGAAAGAATAAAGAAGCAGTGATAGGATATGTTAACTACTTTTTCCAGAAGCATAGCATTTAATGGGAAGAAAGAGATAGAATAGTAGTTAGATAAGGTAGAAGAGCCAAATAAAAATTCTTTTATTTTTATATTTTGGTATTAGGAAAAGGACATCTTTTAAAACTGTAGAAAGCTAAGCATGTTTGTAGATAAGGGAGAAGGACTCAAAGGAAGGAGAGATATTAAAGATACAGGAAAGTTAATCTGGAGTTTGTTACATAAAAGATAGTGGAAAAATAGATTGGGGACAAATTTCAAAGCATCTTGAGTGCCAGGCTCCACACATAAATACCCATGAAAATACATTGTGGTTTATCCCTTGGGCAAGACTGCTCTGGGGAAAATTGTGAGGCCCACAGTTTTTCATTGATGTCCTTCCACTGTCTCACTGTAATAATCTTTTAATCTTCTTATCTCAGTCTTAGTTTTATCTTCTGTGAGTCCTTTTCATCCCTTTTTGTGAGGGCCTTATCTAGGCCAGTCTTCTAGTAGATTATGCCCTCCCCAATACTTCACCTTTCCTGCCTTAAATTTTTATTCTTCTTTACCCACCAATGAATTACCAAGTCTTGTCAAAACTGCCTCTATAACATCTCTCATATCTGACTCCCTCTCTCCACTCTCAAGGCCATCACCTTATTTTAGGCCCTTATAATTTCTATTACAATAGCTTCATGATCATTCTCCTTCGTTTTAGTTTCTGTCTTCTGTATTCACCATATGTCAAACTTATATTCCTAACTCAAATCTGCTCATGGCATTCTCCTACTCAAGAAGTTTAGTGGCTCTCTATTTCTTCCAGGAGAAATTGCTGAGTCCCCTGTCTGGCATCTAAAGCCTTTATTTTTCTAGATTACTATATAATTTCACAATTCTATTTTATACTTGGCTATTAACTATTCTGTTTCTTTGACCAGTCTGTCTCCCTTCTCCCACATGCCTAGAATTTTCTCACTCCTCACCTCTACCTTATAGAAGTCCTAGGTTCCTTCAAATCATAGTTTATATACTTTGTCCCAAAGATGAACTTTCCAGGTCTTCCCAAGTCTTACTGTTCTCCTTTTATCCCTAAAAGTACCTTGCATTCACTCCATAAATATTTTGAATATAGTGATCCTATTTCCATATCACCTACCCTTATCTTCCTACTCCATGTTTCCACTCTACCCCAAATTCTTCCTTTCTCCCCCTGAGTTAAATTCCTTGATGTAAGAAATGGTTTCTTTTTTTTTTGCCTTTGAATTCTCAATGCCTAATCATAGACCACTCAAAAATATTGAAGTGAAATGATGACTTACCCCATCCCAGAAAACATTAGTTTTTCATTGGTGGCTTTTAATATAATAATGATGATGATGATAAATAATAACATATGTAGATGTATATACATACACATATGTACACGCATGTGTATTGTGAATATAGATATACACATGTTTGTGTGTGTTTATGATGGGAGAACTTCCTATCACAGTGATTGACAAATGAAGATATTTAGGTACTCTGAAAGATTCAGCGCAGTCTTCACTTAAGATATAAAGCTGAAAGGGACCTTAAATGCCACCAATTCAACCCCTTCATTTTACAGATGAGGAAACTAAAAGGTTAAATGACTGGCTCAAAATTATACAGGTAATTTATTAGGGGCAGGATTTGAATTCAGGTTCTGTTACACCAGAACCAGTGATATGTGTATTATGCTCTATGTTCATGATCTCATTACACCACATGTACTGGTTCAGCAGATAAGATCAACATTGCTTTTATCAGATGATATTGTATATCTATGTTTATATCTATATCATCCACAAGACTAGAAGTTTCATGAGAGCAGAGACTGTCTTATTTTGTATCTCTTTTAGCACCTAGAATAATGTTCCACACACTAAATGTTGAAATAAATGAACAAATGAATAAATGAAAGAGATTTCATATATAGTTTTAACAGTAAACCTTGACTCATTCTTAATAATTTTTGCCTTTTTTTCTTTTTTTTCTGATATAATCCCATATGAATAATAGATGTAATTTCAGATTTTGGTGAGAAGAATATGCTTAATCACTTGGTGAGTAGAATTTCTTCAAAATGACTATATTTTGCTTTCTAACTTAGTTAGCTCCCACTTAAGTTTCAATTTTGTCTCATTCTCTAGAATAGCTGAAAAAGCCTTGGGTGTGAGTTCTCAATTTTGGACTCATGATTTGTATCTTGTCCTTCTTTCACTAAAATGCCCCACATTATCTGGATGACTGAAATCATCAGCAGTGTAGTTTGGTTGATTCCAGACCAACTTTTCACTACACTGACATATTGGAACTCAGAAAGCAGAAGAGCTGGGTTCAAATCCAGGTTCTGACCTTTATTAGCTATGGGACTTTGAGTAAGTTGCTTTACTTCTTTATACCTCAGTTTCCCCATCTGTAAAATGGGAATAATAGCATTTCCACTGGAGAAACAGTATGACATCATGCATCCTTTGGAGTCAGGAAGCCATTCAACAGCTTGTCAACAGAATAAAAATAAATAAATAGATTCATAAGTAAGTAAGAGTGGGTTGTACTACATGATCTCTAAGGTCCTTTCCAGCATTAAAGGAAGATGTGAGCAAGTCACTTCAATTTTCAGGACTCTGGACTCTCTAAGACTGTAATTCTTATTTGATAGAGATAGAGGGGACCTCTTCATTGAAGATCTTTTAGTAGAGGTGAGATGATCTCTTGTTGAGTATGTTATAATAGGCTTGCCTTTGGGGTGTTGCTTAAGAAAGATAACCATTGAATTCTCTTCCAATTCTATATTCTTAAATTTCATTATTCTGTTGTGATGCAGATGAACTGTCAAATAGCATGAGTTGTAGGAGTTTCTACATAGGAATTTCCCGTTTAATGATATTATAAGTCTGGTCAAAATAATTTTTGCCTCACAGAAGTACTGTAAGGATCCCCATTATAAAACTCCATTGAGTTCCTGAAGTAGCTGGAACTTATGAGAACACCATCAGAGTAGTCCATAGTCTAAACTGGGTTTTTTTTAATGATTAGAATTGATTTGCACTGAAACATACACACCCTTTAGTCTCAATCTTTTATTGACCAACGAAATTAATTTATGAAATGTTGGGTCACAATGAGAATTTTGGCTAGAGAGCCAAGATGGCGGAGTGAAAACGTGACTCTCTGCGTCCTCCTCCGATCTTCTCTCAAACCAACAATAAAATAAGCCTCTGAACTGATCTTCAAGTCAACGAATCCAGAAATATTTGGACACTGCTTTCGAATATCTCTGAAGAACTTCATATCAGGTTTGTTTAACTCAGACAGAGGGATAAACAGATTTCACTGATTCATCAGGAGTGTGTACTGGTGTCCATGACCTCCTTATAGATAATACAATGTAATAGAAAGAAGTCTGGACTAAGGAAGCATCAATAGCCAAGAATCTGAGTTCTGACATGATTACAAACTTATGATTTGATGAAACTATGACTTGTTAAATCAGTGGACATATAGTTCTGGTCTCAGTCAGGAAAACCTGATTTTAAGTTCTGGCTCTGAGATATCATGCTACTATAGTGACTTACTTAACATATTGGTACCCTCAGATTTTCTAGGACAGTTGAGTGGCACCAGAGTGCACAGAGTTCTGGGCCTGGAATCAGGAGGATTCATCTTCCTGAGTTCAGATCTGACCTCAGATACTAACTGGCTATGTAATGTGGCTAAATCACTTAATCTTGTTTACCTCATTATCCTCATCTATAAAAGTAACTGGAGAAGGAAAAGACAAAGGAATCCACTATCTTTGCCAAGAAAATCTCAGACGGGGTCATGAAAAATCAGACACAACTGAAAAACAATTCAACTGAAGACAAATATCTAAGATGATAAGTTGAAGAAGTTTTTTTTTCATGTGTGAAACCCTGCATAGATGAAATTATAGACTGAGGCTAAAAATAAATAGATTCATAAATTCATAAGTAAATAAGAATGGGTTGTACTAGATGATCTCTAAAGTCTTTTCCAGTGTTAAAATTTTATTACTACTACTACATATAGAAGGTATTTAAGAAATGTGCATTTACCTTCAACATAAATGTTAATTGATATTCTGGAGGAACTCTTCAACTAGAGAACATGAGAAAATAAGATAAATGAAAAAATGCTTCAATCTGCGTTGAGTCCATCATTTTTTCTTCAGGAGTTCTTTGTGTTGTCTTAGATCAATGTATTTCTGAGAAGAGCTGAGTCATTTGTAATTGATCATCACACAATGTTGCTAATGCCGTGTGTAATGTTTTCTTGATTCTGCTCATTTCACTTAGCATCAGTTCATTCAAATCTTTCCAGATTATTTTCTGAAATCTGGTTCTTCATCATTTCTTACTGCACAATAATATTCCATTTCATTCATATATACAGCAGCTTGTTTAGTCATTCCCCAATTAACAGCCATTCCATCAATTACTAATTCTTGCCACCACAAAAAGGGTTGTTCTGAATATTTTTGCACATATAAATCCTTTTCCCTTCTTTATAATCTCTCTAGGGTACAGACCTAGGAGTGGTATTATTGGATCAAAGGGTATGCACAATTTGGTTGTCCTTTCCCTTTGGTCATAGTTCCAAATTGTTCTCCCGAGTTCACAAGTCCACCAACAATGCATCAGTGTCCCCACTTTCCTACATTCTCTGCAATAGTTATCATTTTTCTTTTGAAGGGTGATTTAGCCAATCTGATAGAATTGAGGTGGAATCTCAAAGTTGTTTTTATTTGCATATCTCTAATCAAAAGTTATTTAGAGCAGTTCATATAAATATATAAATAAATAGCCTTGATTTCTTCATCTGAAAACTGCCTATTCATATTTGTTCACCGTTTATCAATTGAGGAATGGCTTATATTCTTATAAATTTGACTTAATTTTATATAAAGTTGATAAATAAGACCTTTATCAAAGATACTTGCTATAAAGATTATTTCCCATCTTTTTTTTTTACTTTCCATCTAATCTTAATTGCATTAGTTTGGTTTCTACAAAAGCTTTTTAATTTAATATAATCAAAATTATATATTTTATATTTTATAATACTTTTTATCTCTTATTTGGTCATGAATTCTTTCCTGTCCCATAGATCTAACAGGTATACTATTCCTTCCCCTTCTAATTTGCTCATGGTGTCACCCTTAATGTTTAAATCATTTCCCTTATCTTGGTATAAAGTGTGAGGTATGAGTCTATACCTAGTTTGTGTCCTAGTTTCCTCTAGTTTTCCAGTTTTTCCCAGTAATTTTTGTCAAATAGCAAGTTCCTATCCAAAAAGCTGGGATCTTTGGGTTTATCAAACACTAGGTTACCATTGTCATTGACTACTGTATCTTGTGTACCAAATCTATTCCACTGATCCATCACTCTATTTCTTAGCCAGTACTAAATACTTTTAATGATTAGTACTTCTATACTATATGTGTATATATATATATATGTAGTTTGAGATCTGCTATAGCTAGACTACCTTCCTTTGTATTTTTTCATTAATTCCCTATATAGCCCTGATCTTTTCTTCTTCCAGATGAATTTTATTGGGTTTTTTTTTTCTAGCTCTATCAGATAATTTTTTGGTAGTTTGATTGGTACAGCACTGAATAGGTAAATTAGTTTAGGCAGCATTGTCATTTTTATTACACTGGCTTGGCCTACACATGAGCAATTGATATTTTTCTAATTGTTTAGATCTTTATTTTTGTGAAGAAGTGTTTTTTAATTGTGTTGATATAGTCCCTGAGTTTGTCCTGACGGTTAGGCTCCTAAGCATTTTATATTGTTTACAATTATTTTTTAAATGGAATTTCTCTTTCTATATCTTTCTGCTAAACTTTATTGGTCATATTAAAAATGCTGATGATTTATGTAGGATTATTTTATATTGTGCCACTTTGATAAAGGTATCAATTATTTCAAGTAGTTTTTTAGCTGGTGAGCAGAACTGTACTTTAACAAAGAGTTAAAAGTCATGGGAAATTAACAAAAACAAAAGAAAAAAATCTGACTATAAAAACTACTATAGTGGCAAAAAAAATTGTTCAAAACACAAATTCAGAAGAAGATAACAAAGTCCAAAGCCTCCAAGAAAAATTTTTATCAGTCTCAAGCCATAGAAGAGCTCAGAAAAGATTATGAAAATCAAATAATAGAGTAGAGGGAAAAATGGGAAGAGAAATGAGAGTGATGCAAAAAAAAGCATGAAAAATAAATCAACAACTTGGTAAAGAAGAAACACACCAAAAAAAAATTCCTAAAGAAATAACACCTTAAAAATTAGATTGAGCCAAATTGTGAAGGGGGTTAAAAAAAAATAATGAGGAGAAGAATGCCTTAAAAAGCAGAACTGGCTAAATGGAAAGAAAAGCATAGAAATTCACTGAAGAAAAAAACTCATTAAAAAGTAGAATTAGAGAAATGGAAAAGGAGGTTCAAAAGCTCACTTTAAAAAATAATTCATTAAGAATTAGAACTGACCAAATGAAAGCTAATAATTATGAGAAATCAAGAAACAATGAAACAAAACCAAAAGAATGAAAAATGGAAGATAATGTGAAATATCTCACTGGAAAAATAACTAATCTAGAAAATAGATCCAAGAGAGATAATTTTAAAATTACTGGACTACTTGAAAGCCATGATAAAAAGGACATCATCTTTCAAGAAACTATCAAGGAAAACTGCCCTCATTCTAAAACCAGAGGATAAAATAGAAATTGAAAGAATCCACCTACTGAAATTGGTGCCCATCAATTGAGAATGGTTGAATAAATTTTGTTATATGATTATAATGAAATATTATTGTGTTATAAGAAATGATGAGCAGAATGCTCTCAGAAAAACCTGTAGACTTTCATGAGCTGATACAAAGCAAAAGGTAATATAATATATACAAAGTAACAGCAGTATTTTTGATAAGTTTGATGATCAGCTATAAATGACTGAGCAACACAGTGATCCAAGACAACTCTGAAGGATTTAAGATAGAGATTAAGATACCTAGAGAAATAACTGATGGTGTCTGAATACAGACTGAAAAATACTTTTTAAAACTGTACTTTTCTTGAAGTTTTTTTTTAATGGGGGGGGGGGGTGTTGAGGAGTACTTTGGTCTATATTTTCTTTCACACGGTGACTATTACAGAAATGTTTTTTCTGACTAACCTATCTCATGTATAACCTATCTCAAATTGCTTCCTTTCTCAATGAAGGGTGGCAGAGAGGGAGGGTTTTTTTTTCTGAGGTAATTGACTTGCCCAGGGTAAAAAAGCTAGGAAGTGGGAAGTATCTGAGGCCAAATTTGAACTCAGGTACTCCTGACTTCAGGGCTGGTGCTTTATCCACTGTACCACCTAGCTCCCCTGGAATTCAAAGTTTTAAAAATGAATGTTAAAAATTGCTTTTACATCTAACTGGGAAAAAATCAAATGTTAAATAAATGGGGAAAAAAGCCAAGGGGTTTATACCAGATGGATATTGGGGTCTCTTCTGGATATAATTCTATGAGCCTATGATCTTAATTTCCTGAGCACTTTTTAGTCTGTCAATAAGTATATATTAAGCCCTTTCTATATACCAAAGACTGCTCTGAGAGATTGAGATGCAAAGAAAAAAAAAATACTATTCCCTGTCCTCAAGGACCTTATGCTCTAACAGGGGTGACAGTATATAAATTATTACTATTATACTCAAGGTCCTGCCCCACATTCTGTATTGATTTATCTATAAGTGTAGTTTTAGAATAAAGCCTATGATTTCCTTGGTGTGGGGACATACTCTACCAATACAGATATATATTATATCTGAGCTAGAACATGTGGTATTTGCTTACTGTTCTGGCCAAAAATAAAAACAAAAACAAAAATCATTGAGGCCTTCGTGAGCAAGGTGGTGATGATCTTCTCAATGTTTAATTAGGCTGGTTAACAGATAATAGGCACACGGTCTATCCTTAGACATATTACTTCAAGACTTTCCATTTTGGGAGGCCTTGACGGTGTTTGTCCTTCATTTTCTTTGAGGACTCAAGTAACATAGAGGCACTGCTATAAAACAGAACAAAGTGTTATAACACAGCTGTAGAGGTAATATAGTGGAAAGATCGCTGGCTCTGGGGTCAAAAGAACAAAGTTCCAATTCCATCTTCAGCACTTGGACCTGTATTATTTTCCCCAGGACAGTTAACCTCCCTAGATACCCTTACAAATCACGTTCTCCCTTTCCAAATTCTTATAAACCAATCCTTTAAAAATACATTCTATGGCTGAATAAATTATGGTATATGAATATTATGGAATATTATTGTTCTGTAAGAAACGACCAGCAGGACGATTTCAGAGAGGCCTGGAGAGACTTGCATGAACTGATGCTGAGTGAAATCAGCAGAACCAGGAGAACATTATACACAGCAACAAGACTATACAATGATCAATTCTGATGGACATGGTTCTCTGCGACAATGATGTGATTCAAACCAGTTCCTATTGTTCAGTGATGAAGACAGTCATATACATGCAGAGAGAGGCCTGTGGGAACTGAGTACGGACCACAACACAGCATTTTAACGCTTTCTGTGAATATTTCCTTGCATTTTGTTTTCCTTCTTAGGTTGTTTTATTTTTTCCTCTCTTTCTAGATCTGATGTTTCTTGTGCAGTAAGATAACTGTATAAGTGCATACCCTTTGACCCAGCAGTGTTTCTACTGGGCCTATATCCCAAAGAGATTTTAAAGGAGGGAAAGGGACCCACATGTGCAAAAATGTTTGTGGCAGCCCTTTTTGTAGTGGCAAGAAACTGGAAATTGAAAAGATGCCCATCAATTGGAGAATGGCTGAATAAATTATGGTATATGAATGTTATGGAATATTATTATTCTGTAAGAAATGACCAACAGGAGGATTTCAGAGAGGATTGGAGAGACTTGCATGAACTGATGCTGAGTGAAATCAGCAGAACCAGGAGAACATTATACACAGCAACAAGAATATACGATGATCAATTTTGATGGACATGGTTCTCTTCAACAATGATGTGATTCAAACCAGTTGTGCTGCGATGAAGATAGTCATATACATCCAAAGAGAGGCCTGTGGGAACTGAGAGTGAACCACAACACAGCATTTTAACGCTTTCTGTGAATATTTCCATGCATTTTGTTTTCCTTCTTAGGTTGTTTTTGTCTTCTTCTCTTTCTAGATCTGATGTTTCTTGTGCAGTAAGATAACTGTATAGATATGTATACATGTATTGTATTTGTCATATAATTTATCCTATCTAGCATGTATTAGATTACCTGTCATCTAGGGGTGGGGGGCCCCCCCCCAGGAAAGGAAAAGCTTGGGAAAAAAAAGGTTTCTTGCAAAGGTCAATATTGAAAGGTCACTCATATGTTTTGTAAATAAAAAGCTTTATTTAAAAAAAGATAACTATAGATATATATACATATATTGGATTTGTCATATAATTTAACCTATTTAGCATGTATTAGAGTATCTGTCATCTAGGGATGGGAGTGGGGGGGAAGGAGGGGAAAAGCTTGGAACAAAAAAGAAAAGTTTTGCAAAGGTCAGTGTAGAAAAATCACTTATGTGTTCTGTAAATAAAAAGCTTTTTAAAAAAAATACATTCTAGAAATTTGCCAGAAATGAAAGTCAAGCTAACTTTCACCCACTGTCTAGAAAATCCACTTCTTTCTTTTTGAAAACTGGTACATCTCCTTGGTTACAGAAAGTATCTAGTCTTCAGAGAATCCTGGCCCTTTTGAAGTACCTGCTTTTTCCAAATGTTAACTCTAACATCTGTGTCCTCACCTCTAAAATCAGTAGGATTGCATTAGATGGTTCCTAAATTTCCTTCCATCTCTATATTTATGAACCTATTTACTTTCATCAATAAAATGTTTGGATGAGGTTCTTATACTTCTTCCAATTACAGAAAGATGACAATTTTAGAACTTTATCAATCAATCAACAAGTATTCATTAAGTACCTATTATTTGCTACAGACCTTGCTAGGCGCTAGGGATAGAAAGAGAAAAATCAGAGATTTAAAGATAAAAGTGACTTTAGACTCTTGTGGTTTTCCTAGCTATCTTCAAGTTTCAGCTAAAATTCCACCTTCTGTGAAGAAGCTTTTCCCTGTTTCCCCTTATAGTGAATGCCTTCCCTTTAAGATTATATCCCATTTGTTCTTTATCTTGTTTGTACACAATGGCTTACATATTGTCTTCCCCATTAGAGCATAAGCTCCTTTAGATCAGGGACTATTTTTTGTCTTTCTTGCCAGCACTTGACCCAGTCCCTTTCATCCAGAAATAGCTTAATAAATTCTTGTTGACTTTACTTAACAACTCAGTGCTCTTACTTTAAACAATAGGAAACTAAGGACCAGAAAAGTTAAGAAATGTGTTCAATATCACATAGAGAATAAGTAGCAGAACTAGAATTTAATTCCAGTTCTTCTGAATCCAAATCCAGCATTACCCATAAAATACTGTTTCAAAGAGGCTATAGTAAAGACTCCTACAATCACACCCTCTCCCCCTTCTAGACAGAATACCTTCTTTTCTATCCCTGGAGAGAATTTGCCACTGCCACCACCACACTGTAATATTAAAAATATTAACAGAGGTAACTGGCAATATTCTAAACTCAGGAATAAAGATAAAGTAGTGAGTCAGTTAAGGGAATTGAAATAGAAAAACAAGGAAGGGAAGAAAAAGTGATTTTTTTTCTAGGATGTAATCAAGCTCATTTCATCCAAAGCCAATATCCCAGTGGGGTACTTGAAGCAGCTATTAACACTAGATTGGCAAGGGGGATCCTCTGGGGAAAAGATGATAGTTTGAATCATATGCTAGTAAAAATGAAAGACAAGAAGACTGGTTTGCTGGGCTGTCCTGCTTTAATCAGTCAAAAGAAATTTTTACTTGTAGAGGCAGGATGGAAGAATAAAAAGATCGCTGGAGAATTGGGTTCCTATCTAGGTCCCCCAACTATGGAACCTAATGGAGCTCTGACTAAATGACAGGGGACCGTATGCATGCTAAATAACACAATAGCCAAAGCATGAACCTGTTTAGATCACAAGCTTGACTTTTTGTATGCCAACCAGGCATTTGTATGTTGGTATGTGGGTGAAGAAAGAAGAATTGGGAAGATTTGGGTATCCTGGAGAAGGCTTATGAGGAAGTAGGCAGTCCTTACAAAGGGTTAACATGAAAGTAAGAATACCTCATATCTATCATAAATGATGCATGCTGGAGGAGATGAGGGAAAATAGGTACATGAGTGAATTGTTGATGGAATAGTGAATTGGTCCAACCATCGGGAAGGGCAAATTGGAACTATGATCAAAGGGCTGTAAATGGTGTATACTGTTTGATCCAGCAATGTTACTATTAGGTCTGTACTCAAAAGAAATTTAAAAACAAAAGGAAAAGGACCCATGTCTACAAAAATATTTATAGCCCCTCTTTTTGTGGTGGCAAAGAATTGAAAATTGAGGGGTTGTTCATCATTTAGCAAATGTCTAAACAAGTTGTGAAATATGATTGTGATGGAATACTGTTGTGGTATAAGAAATGATGAGAGGGATGGTTTCAGGAAAAAAAAAAACATGGCAAGATCTATATGAACTGATGGAAGATGAAGTGAGAAGAACTGGTAGATCAGAATACACAGTTACAGCAATGTTGTAATGGTGATCAACTGGAAAAGACTTGACTACTCGGATCAACACAGTAATACAAGATAATTCCAAAATATTCATGATGAAAAAATGTTATTCATCTCTCCAGAAAGAGACTGATGAGCTCCAAGTGCAAATTGAAGTATAATTTTCTTACTTCTTTTGCTTTTTTTTAATAGAGCTAACATGGAAATATGTTTTGCATAATGCACATGTATAATTGATATTGTAATGTTTGCCATCTCAGTGGGTGAGGAAGGAACAAGAGATAAGCAGGGAGAGAATCTGGAACTCAAAACTTTAAAAGAAAACAATGTTTAAACCAAAAATCACCTACTCAGTAAAACTGAGTATAATTCTTTGGGGAGAAAAATGTATATTCAATGAAATTGAGTAGTTTTGAGCATTCTTAATGAAAAGACCAGAACTGAATAAAAAAAATTTGACTTTCAAATGCAAGGCTCAAGAAAAGCATAAGAAGATAAACAAGAGAGGGAAATCATAAGGGACAGTAATGAGGTTAAACTGTTTACTTTTCTATATGTTTACTTTTTCTATGCTTGTAATTTACCAAAATTTTCTCATGATTAAGGCAGTTAGAAGATGTATATGTATAGACTGTGGGCACAGGTATTAGTTGAATGTGAAAAGATGATATATAAAAAAATAAAATGAAGGGGTGAAAGAGGAATGTATTAGGAAAAGGGCAAAGGGAGAGGCAGAGTAGGGTAAATTACCACACATAAAAGAGGCCAAAAATTTTTTTTACAATGGAGAGGAAGAGGTGAGAGAGAAGAGGGAGGAAATGAATCGTACTCTTATTAGAACTCCTACAAAGCTACACTTAGTTGGGTATGGAAATCTATGTTATACTACAGGATAGTAGGAGGGGATGGACATAAAGAGACTGGGGATAATAGAAAGAAGGGCAGATTGGGGGAGGGGAGTCAGAAGCAAAGCACTTTTGAGAAGGGACAAGGTGAAACAAAAGAAAATAGAATAAACGAAGAAGGGGAGGGGATAGAGTTAGCAAGAGTAATTGTGTGTGGGGGGATGGAAATTGAAGCAAATTTCTCTGATAAAAGCCTTATTTCTCAAACATAGAGAACTGAATCAAATTTATAAAAATAATAGTCATTCCCCAATGAATGAATATGAATAGTTTTCAGATAAAGTAATCAAAGCCAAGTATATCCATATGAAAAATGCTCTAACTCATTGTTGATTGGAGAAATGAAAATTAAACCAATTCTGAAATCATCTCTATAGATTACCTAATAGAACAGAAAAAGAAAGTGACAAATGGTGGAGGTAATGTAGAAAAAATAATACATTAATGCATTGTAGGTGAAGTTGTGAACTTATTTAACCATTCTGTAAAGCAATTTGGAACTATAGTCAAAGGGCTATAGAACCATGAATACCCTTCGACCTAGCAATACCACTACTAAGTCTGTATCCTAAAAGAGATTTAAAAAAAAGGTAAATAACCTATATGCACAAAAAAATATTTATAGCAGATCTTTTCTTGGAGCAAAGAACTGGAAATTGAGAGGATGCCCATCAATTGGAGAATGCCAGAATAAATTTTGGTCTTTATTATGATGGAATACTATTGTGCTATAAAACAATGATGAGCAAGAAGTTCTTAGAAAATACCTGGAAAGACTTTCATGAGCTTATGTAAAGTGAAGTGTACTGTGTACATAACAGCCATATCGTAAAATGATCAGCAATTTCAGCAATAAAATGATCCAAGACAACTCTGAGGACTTATGATGAAAAATGCTATTCATACCTAGAGAAAGAACTGAAAGTGTCTGAATAGAGATTGGAGCATACCTTTAAAACTTCCTTATTTTCCTTGTTGTTTGGTTGGGTTTTTTTTGTTTTGTTTTGAGGTTGGGGTTTTTTTTTTTTGGTATAGGTTTTCTTTCACAAAGTGATTTTTATGGAAATGTTTTGCATGACTACACATGCATAGTTGAATTGCTTGCATTTTCTGTGATGGGGTGGGAAGATAGGAAGCAAGAGAATCTGGAACTCAAAGTTTTAAAAATAAATGTTTAAAATTGTTTTTACATGCAAGTGGAAAAAATAAAATACTAAATAAAAAATTTAAAGAGAAAAAATGTTTAAAGTAGATAAATAAATAATCTTTTAAAAAGACGAAAGTGGGGAATTCTAGAAGGAATTCAACAGCTAAGCCTATCTGGCCAATCCATTTTTTATATCTCTCTTCTCCTAGTATTCAAAATAAAAATCTTCTCTTACTTGCAATAAAAAAAACTATAACTAGCTTTTAAATTTGCTGTATAACTTCTAGCTTGGTCAAGAAAATTAATCTCTTTCGGCCTCAATTTTTTTCACCTGAAACAAGGGAATAAATATATTTATACTGCCTGTTTCCATAAACAAAATACTTTGTAAACTGTAAAGTGATGTAGAAAGATGAGATTTTGTGACAACTAATCTGAATTCTTGGTTATCTACTCCCTTGCATAATCTTGCACAATCATGATAATTTGTAGGCATTTTTTAAAATCCAGACAGACCTTCTCTCCTATCTCTCCACTTCACAGATTATATTCAGATTGGTTTAGAAAGCTGTGCCCTACTCAAGACTAAAATAAAACCAGGGGTAGAATCAAGAAGCAAAAAAGAGCTGTTAAAAAGTTATTGAGAAACCTAAATATTTGTATTTCCCATGTGTATACAAAGTATACTTGATTCCATCTTTCTTTTCCAATAGATTACACCCTTCCCCACTTAACATTCTTTTGTTGTTGATGTTGTTCAATATTGTATGACTCTTCATGATCCCATTTGGAGTTTTCTTAGCAAAAACACTAGAGTAGTTTTCCATTTCCTTCTCCAATTCATTTTACAGATGTAGAAACTGAGGCAAATAGGATTAAGTGATTTACCCTGATCACATATCTGACCCATATGTGTCTGAATGAGATGAGCCTTCCTCACATCAAACTTACCACTCTATCCACTACATCACCTATCTGCTCCTCATGTTCTTTGTCCCTATCTAATCTTCAATCTCTCCCTTTCTACTGGAATCTTTCCCAGCTACCTACAAACAAGCTGAGCCTTCCTCATCCTTAAAATTCCCTCACTGGTGCTTGTCATCTCTATACCATTACCATTATCCTATGATCTCTCCCTTATTTTCTCAGCCAGATTCCTTGAGAAAGTCACTTAACATAAATCCAGTCATTTGTACTATTGTCCTGTTAACTAATAAGACAGTTAAACTCCCTGCTAAACTTCTAAACTCTTTCTCAAACTATCAAAATGTCCTTGGTGGCTCCACTCCCTTCAGTATTTTTTCCCTTAAATTCCCACAGTTTATCTTCCTATTTCATCACTCAAGTGAAATTAGGCTCTCAGAAGTCACTTTCTCTTAATTGCCAAATGTAATGATCTTTTTCTAATGGTCTTCATTCCTCTGCAGGCTATTCTGCTGATTCATATCCACAGGAGTTTCTCCCCCATGCCTGGGAAACATCTTTGCCCTCATTCCACCCTTGTACTATGTCTCATGATTGAAAGTATCCTTCGCCTGTAGCCGTTTTTTTCCACATTGGCTGGTTCCTCCCAGAATCTTCATTTTTAAGGAAAAGATCACTATGTCTTCATTCTTTTCTTGGCTGCACTGCAAACTTATATCCAGGGGACTTTCTCTACCATGGCCCAAAACCAAGACCTTCACATACCCTCCCACATCCCCTTCCATCTCTTTTCAGCTCTTTTTATTTGCTTCTTCTTGTTCAGGCATTTCAGACTCTTTGCAACCCAATTTTGAGTTTTCTTGGCAAAGATTCTAGAATGGCTTGCCATTTCGGTCTCCAGTTCATTTTACAAATGAGAAAATTGAGGCACAGAGTTAATCAGGGTCACACAACTGATAAGTGTCTGAGGACAGATTTGAACTCAGGAAGATGGAGTCTTCCTGACTGCAGGCCCAGTACTCTGTGTATTATGGCACCACCTAGCTGCTTTCTTTTATGTGTTATCTTCCCTCATCAGAACTAGAATCAAAAACTGATATCTACTTGAAAGTGATTTCTAGAAGAGTGCCTGAGAAATCTGCCTTTTGCTATTAAAATTTTTATCATTTTTCATGTTAAACATTTTGATTTCATTAAAACAAAAATTTCATATTTATCAAAATTATACATGATAGAAATCCAAATGAGTTAACATACTGTTTGATAGAACTGGGATCTAAAAGCTCTTGAGAGGCTAAAACAACTAATCAGTTTAATAAGATGAAATTTAATAGTGATAAATGTTAAATCCTATACCTGGGTTCAAAAAATTAATGACAAAATAATTAAATATTGCTGTTTATATAAATTTATATAAATGTAAGTTTGGGTTGGTAAGTACAGGATTTGGGGAGATGTCTTTAGAAAATTATTCACATGAAAAACCAAAGAGTTTTAGTAGTTTGTAAACTAGATGTGAGTCATGGCAGAGTGACACATGGAAGCCAAAAAGTTTAAGCAAACTTAAGTTGCATTAAGAGAGTCATGATGTTCACATATCCTCAGCAGACCGCATCTGGAATATTATGTCTACTTTGGGTATCAAAAATTAGAATAGACTGATAACTGAAAAAGAGGAGGGAAAATAGGATGGTGAAAGAATTTAAGTTGATGCTATATACAGATCAATCAAAGGAATTGGAATGTTCATCATTAAGAAGAGAGACCATCCTTGTTCTTATTGGCCTCCAAGAGTAAAAGTAGGAGGAATATTTGGAAATTTTAGTAAGGCCAATTCAAACTCAAAGTAAGGGAAAATTTCCTTAATAAACCTTGTTTGATTGGATAGAGAAATGGAAATGCCTTGGGAAATAAAGAGTTCAAACCTAGCCTCAGATACTTACTATCTGTGTGACCCTGAACAAGTCACTTAATCCTGTTTCCTTCAGTTTCCTCCTTTGGAAAATGGAGAAGGAAATGGCAAACCATTCAGTATCTTTGCCAAAAAAAAACAAAAAAAAAAAAAAAAACAAAAGTCACAACTGAGCAAAAGCAATTACTACTATAATAAATGCTAGTTGACTGACTGACTCCAAGTGCCTCCTTTGATACTGTGATTATGGGTAAATCATTTAATTAATCTGTGCCTCAGTCTCCTCATCTATAAAATGAGAAACTTGATCATTTCTGCAATCCTTTTATCTCCAAATCAATAATTCTATGACTGAACCTAGTACTTCTCTGGATGTAATATGACCAAGACAAAACATAATATGGGTGGGTTGCCATGTACACCAGCAGAGGGAGTCCTAATATCAGTGACCTCACATCTCCCATTAAAAAATTGAAATTATGAACAGGAGAGCAATAGGAAAAAGCTAGGGTCCGAGGTCAGATAAAAGATAAAACTGAGGCAAGAAGGGGAGCACTTGAGTTAGAGACAATGATTAGAATGGGCTTCACAGCAATGGAGGACTTATACATGAAAGATTAAGCCAATAAAAATTCCAGATGAGCTACAACCAAGGATCACAGTCTTTTTTCCCATAAGTCTTTTCAGCCAAGGCTGTCACTCACTGATAATGTCAACAGCAGTATTGAACTCTCCTGAGACTAGCTCACATGAAGCCGGGCAAGGGGACAGAGGACAGGAAATGCACTCAGAGATTAGCAATCTCTAGACTATAGAGAGCTTTGATTTTTATTAGACAGGAGACTAAAAGGTTACAGATGAATCAAGAGTATATTGTCAATTGTTTAGTCAACAGAGGTGCTTTTGCTTTGCTGAATGGTTAGATCAAATACATAGTTTAGGTGTACTCTACTGCTTAGGATAGTGCCTTTGTGATATATAGTAAGTGCTTAATAAATGCTTGTTCACTGTCTAGAAAGTATGTTGGTTGCAGGTTCAAAGGACCTGCCTCCAACACTTGCCACATATTCTGGCAAATCACTTACTATCTCTGGGTCTCATTTTTCTCTTTTGTAGAATGAGAGGATTAAACCAGATGACCTTTTAAGGTCCTTCTCAATCCTAACTTTATGATTGGACGAGACCGTGAGCACCCTGAGTACTAGACTATCTTTTTTTGTCTTTCTTTAAATACCCAGCCTGACCCACAATAAGCTCTTAATAAATGCTTCAAAACTGACTAATTGAACATTCCTTTCTCTTAGTACATATCTTTTAGGTCATAAACATTAAAGACGGATGCATAAATCCATCTTTACTTTAATGTCATAAAAATTGCACAGTTAAACAGTCAGAAAGTAATGCATAATAAACATATGTAAACAAGCCTTTGTTGCTAAACTGAGTCAGGTTACAGATTAAACTATATTTAGAAGGTTCACAAATAAAATGTTTGAAGAGGAAGGCTCAAGATGTCTTCAAAGAGTTAGGAACAGTTGAAATTCTTCTCGGACTTCTTGTCTAAGGAAGATCTTAAGTAAATTTTCATATCCCATGGGACAGGTTTTGGTCAAGGAAGGCTAAAAGACAGGCTTTCAGTTAACCAAAGTTGCAGTTGGGGTCCTGAGCCCCACATAATAAAAATTAATAATTAAAAGTTCCCATTACAATCCTCACAACAATCTTGTGAAGGAAGTGCTACTATTATCCTCATTTTACAAATGAGAAAAATAAGGCTTAGAGATGATGAGGATCACCCAGCTGGTAAGCATCTAGGGCAAAATTAGAATTTTGTTTCACCAAGTCTAACCCTTTATCTAGGAGATTTTTTTTTTCCTAGTGATGCTCTTTATACAGACCTCTTACACAGACTCTCTTTTCAAGATACATGAATAATAATAATAATTTCCATGTCTGTTGTGCTTAAAATTCGTAAGCTCTTTCCCCTAAAAAAATGACATGAGATAAGTAATGCAAGTATTTGAATTCTCTTTTTACCATTTAAGAAACGGGTCTCAGAAAAGTTAAGATCAGTTGGATTACAAACTTTGTTCCAATACAGCCCTCTCCTTCCAAGGCAATATTTTTATTCACAATCCAATTACACCAATTGCAATGCTACATTAGGGTAATAAAAGAAAGACTATAATAAATACTAAAGAAAAATTCAGGGAGAGTAATCAGAAAATTTGAAGAGAAAAATAACCTTTGTTTTATGGGCAAGAAGAACTCAAGGAAGCTTTCTTAGAGGGGAAGGTTTTATTCGACCCAATTCTTCAAACTGAAGATTGGAGGTCAAGGTGCCACAAATCCTGAGACCTTAAGAGGCTTTGGAGAAAATCCACTTCACTCCAACCTAATAATAGTGATGGTAGACATCAAAGATTACTCCTTTTCTTGATATTTTTGTCCTGTTTTTAGAAATAATGAAGTACGACTTCTTTTGCAGTTTTTCTTCCTACTCATGCCCCTAGCTGGCACCTACTTTGGTTTGCATCTTTATTGATTCTGAGCCTCTGGGGATATTATTTTTAAGTAACCCACTGTCCATGGGAAAGCTGCTTTCCTGCTGTGCTCTTAACACCTGAAATGTCTGTTATCAGGCTTCAGTTGCACAGTCAGTGGTTTCAGGCAGCACAGCTCAGTGCATCCAAGGAGCAGGTGATAAATGAACAAGCTTGCTCAGTGACAGCAGGTTTCTTTGAACATTTGGGAAATTTACACAGTTCTCCCACAATAATAGCTAATGTTGATAAAGTACTTTTAGATTTGCAAAGTGCTAACTAGATCAGATGAATTAATCAATAGATATATCTCATTTCACATTCAGCAACCCTGGAAGGTAAGTGATATTATTACTTTTCAGATGGAGAAACTGAGGCTGAGAGGTGAGAAGTAACTTGCTCTGGGTCACAAAGCTGGTAAATTCGTGTGTTAGGAGAGACTTAAACTCAAGTCTTCCTAAATTCCAGGTTTAAACCTCTTAACCTTCAGCACCAGCCAGCTGCCCTCCTCAGTCTTCTAACTTTGACCTGAGATTACCTTGTACCTTGTTAGTGGGCCATCACCGTTCAATGAAAAGAGCACTGGGATTGGGAGTTGGTTACCTTGATTCTAATCCTGCTTCTGACACTCACAAATTATGGACCAAAAGAAGTCACTTAATTAACTCTACTAGTTTCATGGAATATCATTTGGAAGGTATTTCTAATGCCTGGATATACAGTTCCAAATCAACAAAAATTTCTTCCATACAATGTTTGCAACAGTACTTATTCTGTCTTGGCTACACATAGCACAGTAAATAGAAGTCTGGACTTAAAATCTGGAAGGCTTGAGTTCAGATTCTACTGCAGACACCTAATAATGGTGTGACCCTGACTAAATCATTTCACCACTGTCTGCCTCAATTTCCTTGATATTACCCACTTCCCATGATTGTGAGAATAGAATAAGATATTTGTAAAGTGTTTTGCAGGCTTTAAGGTAACATAGGAACATTATCATTATTAGTGCCTTCTGAGACAACCCATCCTTCTTTGGATAAATCTAATTGTTAGGAAAATTTTCTGTTTTGTTTTGTTTTTGACATCAGCTTAAAATTTCCTCTTCGCAACCTTTTCCTGTTATTCTTAGTTTTGCCTTTCAGGGCCAAGAAGGGGAAAAAAAAAATCAAACTCTTCTTCCAAGTAAAAGCCATATAAATAATTGAAAACAGCTACTATATCTTCCCTAACTCTCTTTCCTAGATTAACAATCTTCAGTTCCTTCAATCAACTGCAAGACTTGATCTGAGGATCCTTAACCATTTTGGCCATCCTCTTCCAAATATTCGAGGTTTTCAAGATCCTTTCAAATTTATGGTGTCCAGAACTGAGCTCAATACTTTGGATATTGTCTGACCAGGTTAGAGTTCAATGGAATGGTCATCTCCCTAGTCCTGGTTATTATGCCAGTAAAGGCAACCTTAGTTTGCATTAGCTTTCCTAGCCTCTTAATCATACTGAACTTGCTGTCTACCAAAACTCTCAGATCTTTTCCAGAGAAATGTCTATCTAGCTGCCTCAGTGTTCTTATTTCCTTTTCTTCTTCTTTTTTGGGGGCAAGACAATTGAGGTTAAGTGACTTGCCCAGGGTCACACAACTAGTAAGTGTTAAGTGTCTGAGGCTATATACATATACACATACATACATACATACATATACATATATATATATACTCACTCCAGAGGGGGTGCTCTATCCATTTACCATCTGCTGCCCCTCAGTATTATCTATAAAATGGGGGAAAATATAAATGTATCCTTATTAAGGGTAAATTGCTTAGAAACCTTTAAAGCCCTACAGTAATAGAAGGTATTATTAGGAAGAAATGAGAAAATTCTGCTATAGGGAAACAAAGGAAGAAATGACCAGAAAGCAAAGCAAATCATTTAACTTTTCTGTACCTCATCTATAAAATGAGCATAATTGTAGTAATGCTTTCATAGTCTACCTTGTGGCTGAAGAAAAAATACAAGTTGGATTACATAGCTTCTAAGGTCTCTTCCTACTCCAAAACAATAATAAAGAAGAGCCAAGATGATTAAGTTTTAGGGGACTTAGGATTTGGAGGAGAAGGAACATTAAGGTTTGTTTTTGTTTTTGAAAAAGAGTTGTTTTTTAAACTTTGGGCTTTCAAAAAAGAAAAAGAAAACCTAGGCCAGGAAGCCAGAGACAGATTTAGACAGAAAACCTGCCTATTATCAACTTCATTTTTTTTTTTTTTAGCAGACCTCACAGGCCTGGCATTATCATTTCAAACTTGAAGAGCATAATTGAAGTGGCTCTTTTCCAGCAATCCTAAGAAGGCATATAAATGAACACTCTCTTCTTGTCAAAAAGATAGTTCCCAGATCACCTTAATATTCTCTTGGCATTTGTTATCACACTAATCACCAACACATGTAGTATTCAAAAGTTTGCAAAGTACTTTACTTACTGTTACTTGATCCTCATAACACTGCCAGGCAAGTGCTGCTGAGGGTATGATCTATATTTTATAGATGAGAAAACTGAGGTTGAAAAAAGGATAAATAGTCTAAGGGTTGGGGGAGGTGGGGAGGGAGAGAGAAAAATATGGGACACAAGGTTTTTCGGGAGTGACTTTTTAAAGAGTATCTTTGTATGTATTTTGAAAAATACAAGCCTATTATTGTTAGAAAAAAAAAAGACAAATGATTTGACTGATGTCATACAGCTTAGTAAGAGTATCAGGATTTATTTGCTTTTAATATGGTTTATTTATCTCTTTTGTTTTTACAGCATTTTCTTTTGCCAATGTATCCCTCCAAGAAAGGTATTCTTTATAATAAAGATATATATATATAATGCATATATATATTCTTTATAAGATGTATTATATTAAATATATAATAATCCCTCCAGGAAGAAAGAGGGATTCCTTACTATTGTTCTGGCAATTTGTCAATGATTGTTAAAGTCCCCTGGTCTAGGAATATAATAATAGTTCTTCCCTTAGATTTTAGGGAAGATATATTAGTGATCCTGAGGCCCTCTGATCTAAGAATGCTATTGTTCTGTCAAAGATTCTAAAGTCTGCTGGCTTTAGGATAGTCTTAGTTCTGCTTGTCAGTGATAACCAAATTCCTGAGACTACTCCTCAGTTCTACCTTTAGGACATAAAATTAGCATATCAGTGATATGAAGAACTGGATAAAGATGTCTCCTTCATTCTGGTTCTTTGTTAAATTCTTTTGGAACTTAGCCTCCTTCAACTGGCCTTACAATTACAATAAACTTTGCCTTTGACTTGGATATAGGTTCAAGCTTGAAAATTCTTTTGAGACATCTTACAATACTGGTCTGTGACCCCCAACCTTTTGGGGTCCCTTCCCAACTTCAACACTTGGAATTGGCCTAGGAACTCCCACTTCAATCAGTTAAACTCCCAAAGACAGACACTTCCCAAAAACAGAAGTAGGTTAGCAAAGATAGAGGATTAATTTGGTCCAAGAGATAAGCCAGCTGAGAAAAGTTTAAAATCAGTCAGGAAAGTTGTGCATCACAGCCTTGAGAAAGGCAAGAATTGGTGAAGGGGGGTAATGGGGAACTCTGCCCAGTAATTGGTGAGCCATCTGATTAATGACAAGAACTGGTGAGGGGAGAGAAACTAATTCTCCTCTGCCAAGCAACTGGTGAGCCATCTGGATAATTGGAGAAAATCCTACACAGTTCAAGTCCATAAGGATTCTCCCATTTTCCTTTGGTAAGAATGGGCGAATTCTCAATTAAAAAAGGATAAGATACTGTGAACCTTAGGAAAGGAAAGTACCTAGCTCTACATCTACCTGGATGTCCCAGGAAGATAGCTCTTCAGGAAGAATTGGGATGAAGTACCAAATTGTATAAGCATATACTATTGTTTAGTTTGGGCAAGTGCCCAGCTCATTTGGAGAAACAGTCCATCCCCAGAAGGTTGTGTGTAAATTCAAAGGAGTCTTCTATACCAGCTGGCTGGTTCCTAAGACTTTGGCTCCCAAAAGGAAGCTTGAAAGCAATTTGTGTTTTCGTGTGAGTATGAGCCTGTTTTTGTCTTCCGTGTTTCTCTTAGTCAGCCTAATTACAAAGGAAAAGATCTGACTATTTGAGATTTTAAAAGTGTTTGTTTTGTACATAATTGAATTTCTGCAAATACCTTTTAGCTAAAGAGAAGGACTAGTTCTAAGATAGGGAAATTTTTTAACTGCCCCATCAAAAGAAAAAAACAAAAATAATTGATATTTCTGTGGACCTAGAACTGGCTAATTTGGGTCTACAGAAATAGTTAAAAATTACAGAACTGTTAAACATTTTAGCAGATTCTGAAGTTTTTTGAGACTAAGTTTTAAGTTGCTTGGCACTATCAGCTAAGTTGAGTTGGTCTATTGTATTTTTAAGTAGGCCTAATTTGTATGATTAAAAGCCTTCTGATTTCCAAACTTCTCAAGTTTGTGGAATCTATCTTGGCTAGGGTGGTATCCCTGACTGGCCTGAATTCTTCTGGGTTTGCAATGGTGCCCCAACATCTTTGACATGGGCATTCCACCCTGGCATTTCTGGCATAAAGGGTGGGGTAATCACCACAGACCTGCAGCTGGACACCTGGGTCCAAATTTCTCTGATCTTTCCCCAGGATCCTAAAGTCCACCAATTTCTTAAAGCCCTGAGGATGGATTTGAAAAGGCAGTTTTCTATCACCTTAAATTTTGGGACTGTGTTTAAATTGGAATTCCGATTCTGAAATTGTGTGAATTAGAACAGCCCTTAGGTGGCATATAGAATCATCACTCTTTGAAATGTATGAAATGCCTTACCCAGCAGGAGAAGAAGAGGTACCATCTTTTCAGACAAAGTATAAGTTTTTAAGTAATTATATACTGGCCCTGTCCTTGTCCCTTTTTAGCTTGTAGGAAACAAGGATTGCTAGCCCAAACACCACCTTTGGAATTTGCAGTTTGCAGGAGAGTAGAAGGCCTGGAAGAAACAGAGTGGAAGAACTTTATCAGGCTTTACAGATGAATGAGCAGTTCAGAGACTGAGAAGATCAGGCATAAAGGATCTGTGGAGGAACCTCAAGAATGAACTGTTAAGGACAATTCATAACCTCTAAAATGTATTTTAATTAGAAATGTTTTGGTGGAAAGTGGGAATGTTTGTGCTTAGAGGAATTTTAACAATATTGGTGTTGTACCTGTTAATTGTATTTTATAGGGACTCCTCAATTGGAGGAAGTTAAATTAACATGGAAATTATTGTTAATTCTGATATATCCTATATTCTATGTGAGTTATAATTGGTTGTATTGAGTCATTTTAAAATTGTTCCCGTTGTTTAGAGAGATTCTGAGAACAGTGGTCTATGTCTTTGTTCATTTGAATATGGTTAATAACATGTTTTGATATATATTGGCTATTAAACATCTTCAAGTAAAATGATTTGTATAATGTTGAATTTAAAATCCCTCTACTTACATATGAAGAGAAGCTGTGAACTTTATAGGATGAATCTCTTTCTTTTATCAATGTAAGAATGATATAGTCAATCCATATTTAGGATATGGGATCCTTGAGAGCTAAATTCACCTAAAGCTTTGATTTAATGAGACTTGCTATTTGAGATAAAATCTTTTGGTACTGTAGCTGATGTTATTTGAAGTTTTGAATTCAGATATGATTGTCTGATGAATCATCAAACCAATAATCCATCACCTGAAAGGAATATGCCACAAACTACTTAAAGAAATATGATCCTGAATTTTTACAGGTAGAGGTTAGTATTTGGGCAAGAGCTGGGAGGACAACCTTGGCTTCTGCTTAAGGAGGGATCCTTCTGAGTGAGTTTCCCAGTGGTATAAGAATCTGCCTGATTATTCCTAAGTCTGGCTATAAGATGAAATGGTTAGACTGAGCTAAGGATCCTTTTTCCTCTTATAGCAAACTTCTATAATCAGAGCAACCATTCAGTAGAGTAAGATTTTGCAGTTTCCTGTCTGAAAATATGTGATCATTATATCCTAAATAAGCTGGTAAATGAATATTGGCCTAGTCATCTGTCTGTTATTAGATGCATATATCTGTCTTTTTAAAAATATTTTTATTGTTGCTGATAGGCATTTTTATTTGTGAAAAATTACCTACTCTAATTACTGGGGACACAAATGGTTGGGGTGACACATGGCTCCAGATGGAAGTTGGGGGTACAGAACCCCAACTTGTATGCTGAATAGATAGTACTTCTTTTAAAGGTGATCATGGCTTTAAATTGTCTTATTCAAGGATATCTGCTTATATAGTAGTTCTCTAAGGGATTTTAAATTGAGTATTATTATTGACTTGTATTCTTTTGTTTCTGTGATAGATTTCTAAGTGTAGGGTATAAGCCTGAACTCCCCCAAACAATGGAAAAAAGGTCAAATTTGGGGTGCAAAGACTTCTGTTCTGTTTATCTGGTATTTTGCAGTTTATGCTTTGTACTTTTCTTACTGACAAACATCTTGTCAGATGGGAAATTATTTCAAGTGAGATCATAATAAACCCTTTTTTGCTTTTTTCTTACTCTGAGAGTCTCTGATTGCTTTTGTGGACAATACCATCCCACACAGTTGGGAATCATCAGGAAAGACTTCTGTAAAAAAGATTTTAACTAGGACCTTTAGAAAGCCAAAAAGTCAGGAGGTAGAAATGAGGAAGAAAAGCATTTCAGGAATGATAGACAAACAGTAAAGCAAGTCTTCATGGGGGAGGGGAGGAAGTTCAACAAAATTAATCAGTATCTCCACAAAGTCTGGCATTATATGCCTCCCCCCCTTCCCCCATTACATTATTAAGTGCTGCTGATACTTTTCTCCTCCAAACATGGCAATCAGAAGCCAAGCTTGGAAAGAATTAACCACTTACTACCAGGGCATCCCTTGGTCCAGTTCCACCCCATCACCTTTCACTCTTTTCTCTGTGTGTGATTGAATCACCACTACTATTGCCTTTGGAAAGGGAATGATGCTATATTTGATATTCAGTTGTGTCTGATTCTCTATGACCCCACTGGGAGTTTTTGGAGGGCAAGATGCTGGAGTGGTTGGACATTTCCTTCTCCAAATGGAGTTCGGTGATTTACCAAAGATCATACAGCTAGAAAATGTCTGGAGCCAAATTCTAATTCATGAAGATGAGGTTTTCTAACTTCAGGTCTGACACTGCCATTTCCTAAGGGAAGTGATTCTGAATTGCTCTTTGTTCCATTCTTCACCTGTGTGATTTATCTCATCATAGCTTTCCCTAGCCACCACCTCACCTGAATCTTAGCTCCAATCCTTCAGAAAGTAAGCTCCTGGAGGATAGCTTTTGTAAATTTGTATGCCTAGAATTTAGCATCCTGCTTGGCACATATTAAGCATTTAACAAATGCTTATATTTATCAATTCCCCGAGTTAAATATTTCCAGAAGTGCTAAAAGATAATAAAGGAAAATCTTTTGATTCTGGAACACACTCTTCCAGAAGATGTCCTTATTAAGTAGGAGAAACAGCAGTCCCCATCAGGAGACTTAGGTTCTACTCTTGGATTAGAACTATTATCTTCCTGATTTTGGCAAGTCGACAAGCACTTATTAAGTACCTGTATAAGAGACAAGTGTCTTACCAAGAACTCTACAGACCCACTGATGAAGCCAGGAAAAGGTTTTATTTTATGTTCTTGAAAGAGAACTTGAGCTTCTTTTTAGACTATGATAGTTAGTTCCAGTTAGTATATAAATCAAAAATGCCTCCACTAAAAACTGGTATGTTCCATAGAGGCTTATGATTCTAACATTATTCTAAAGTTTTAACTAGGGATTCTGGTGCTCTGGGAAAATTCAGTTGGGATGTGTGAGAAGTGCAGAGAGGTATTATAGCAGATTCATTAATGTCAGAAGACAGACAACCTTTAGTCCCCAAACTAAAAGAAAGATAATCTATATGAGAGCAGAATGATGGTGATATAGGTTGCAGAACTGGGGGAAGAATAAAGGGGCGAGATCCTTGGGTTTAGTGCTTCATAGATTAACTGGCAAGCATATCACTCTGGAAAAATACTGTATGTTTTTATACTGGTGAAATACAAAGTAGGAAACAAATATTTATTAAACATCTATGTGTTAGGCACTATGTTAAGTGCTTTACAAATGTTGTCCCATTTGATCCTCATAAAAACCCATTTTACAATTGAGGAAACTGAAGAAGGCAGAAGTGATTGAAATTCAGATCTTCCTGACTCCAGTCAAGTGTTCTATCTGCCATGTTATATGCCCAGAGGGTCTCTCATCTCCTCCACCCTAGGTACAGCATTTGTTCTTCTGTTAATTAAGTGGTTTAAGAGGTGATAAGTAGGTCCTTAATTAATATTTGATGAATAAATGAATATATTTTAAAAATCAGATTGAAAACCCATGGATCTTGCCTCTTATCTAATTGGAAGCTAAAGGTGCAATTGTTGCTTTCCAACACTCATCCAAATACATTTCCTTCCTGTAATTGTTTCTCCTGAATAACCAAAGTCTTTGACATATTAAAATATAATAGACCCAGGCTATGTCAATCTTGATATCAAAGTGTCCACTGGCTGAGGTTGCTCAGAGGTATATAGATAAGCAGTTTCCTCAGACTTCATTATGCCTCTCTCAGAATGTGACCTTTACACCTCCATTTGTGGAGAGTCAGGCAGAATGATTGAATGATAGCAGAGCCCCAGTACAGCTTCACGACAATAGGTCCTCTGTCTTCATTCCGAGCTCCTTATCTCTTTGTCTGATCTCTGGGAACACAGCTTCACTACATAGCCATCAAATTCTCCTTATGAGGCCAATCTTGGATCACAGGTCTTTGCAGATAGAATCAAAAGGTAATAGGTACTTAGGGGCCAGGAAGATAATTTCATAGAGCAGATCTCAAAGTAATTAGAAAATTTTATAATCAGAATAAAAGAAAAAGTCAGTGATTTGGAATTAATTGTTAGCTAGATGCTTTAATAAACTCAGAACATTGCCTGGTCCCAACCTAGATCAGAAAAGAAATAACTTGTTACCTAATAGCAACTTTGGGAATTTACTTAATTTCTAGAGAATTTCCTAGACTTGGGATATGTTTGTCAATCTTTATGGAAGCTTCTTGAGGAAAATGGTTTCTTGGGAAGATTTGAAGATTTGTGAAAAAAGATGGTGAATGAAATCACTGAGGATTTACTAAACATAAACTGGGATGAAAAGGGAATGCTTAGTACTGCTCTCTTCCTTTCCTATTATCTTCTTGTCTTTCTCCTCTCATTGCTATTTCCCTACCCCTATAGTTTCTCTTAATCTTCTTTCTTCTCCCCAGTGTTCTGCCTATTCCCTTACCTTCTTTCACTATCCCTATTATAAAATGTCCTGTTCTCTGAGAGTCTGTATTATATTACATATCACTTTGTTTTCAGCTTGTTTATTTGCTCAATATATGTCACCATATTTCACATTCACAAACTTCCTCCTATGAGTAAGTTTTGGTTCCCCAGCTAGAATGTAACCTCTGAGAGCAGAGACTATACCTTAGCTTCTTCTGAAAAGTGGGTTAGTTTAGTGATTTAGGGAAAAGGTCTGGGCTGGGAGCAAGGACATCTGGGTTCTAGTCCTGACTTTGATCATACCTCACTCATTGTGTGATCTCAGACTATTACCTTCAAGGCTCTCACTTTTCCAATCAACAAAATAAGGGATGTTGAATCAGAGAATACTAAGGTTTTTTCCAGCTATGCTAGTCTATTGTGTTTCCTAAATTGTCAGTTAAGCACATTGGGGCCTTTGAATGCTTTAAAACCATAAATTTTTAAGAGAAGAATGAGTAAAAGAAGAGGAGGCTCTTCTCAGGAAATTGAATTCATTGCAATGTATCTTCTGATTATTGGCTGAGCCCAGTATCTATGAAGTCTTTGCAGCCAGCACAATCTGAAGGCAGGGAGGAGAGGAAGGAATAGAAAAGACTCAGGAGAAATATCAGGTTGGTAGCACTTAGCTATAACTAATGAAGAAAAGTGAATTGTGAACACTTAAAATACTATATAAGTGCTGAATTTTTCTTATGATGTTCTCATCATTGTCCAGTTCCCTATTGGAGGATGTATACCTGACTGCTCTATTTATGCAGATATATACATTGGGGATTGGAATGAAAGCACATCCATAACATTGCCCAGTAAATTTTCTTTTTCTCTAGCTAAAGAGTACTGTGATATGTCACAAATATGGAAACAGAAAAAGCCCTGGGGGATCCTGAACAACTTGTAGTAACTTTACCCACTTTGTGAGCAATCACTTCCTACTTACTCTTTATGTTTCCAGTTATTCATGAATGGAAAAAAAGATTAATGAAAGGCATTAATTAAGTTTCCATATTAGGTACTATGTTAAATTATGGGTACAAAATAAAAAAAAAACACAAGAGAGTCCCTACCTTCAAGGAACTTACATTCTGATGGGGAAGACAATACATATAGAGGATATTGACCAGGGAAAGATGTTTTAGTCAGGGAAAGCACATAAATATTGAGATGATTCAGTATTTTTTTTCTTCTCTTAGCTCTCTTCTGGGAAAGTATCCATATCTAGGGGAATCAAACTTATTCCAAAGTTTATGGAGTTAAGTCCCAGACAGATGTTTTTCTGAAATATGATAGACTTTCTATAAAAGATGGATGTCCTCCAACCACTGAGGAGCTGCCAAGAGTAGCTAAAGAACATGAGATCCTTAGCTCCTCTGGCTACCTTCTATCTTGAGGACACAGAGAAATTCTCATGCTGGGTCATGCTATCAGAAATTCCAACAATGTGATCGTTCCCTGAACACCCCCAAATCTCAATTCTAAATTGTTCTCTACATGCAACTGAAACTGACCCAAGGCTCCACAACTGTAGCCAGTTCATTACTGATGTGAGATAGACCCCATTCTTTCTCATTAAATCCTTCACTACATGCAATGGTTGTTTGCCCATAATTGCAATATGAGACATTCATAACAAGTTACTGACTTAACTTATAACTCATATCTATGGCAAAGACCTTGACCATGGTGCTGACAACTGTACAACCAATATAGACCACATTAGGAAGCAGAGATCACAAGCCTTTTCCCTCATTTCACCTCCATCACTGTAGATGCAAAAGGGGCCACTATAGGACTGAGGGTCTTTTAAAAATTTCTCTTTATCTCATGAATTAACTAGCAAAAGAATTCATTACTTACTTAAAGTCTACTGGTGAGGACCCTCTTTCACCTTAGCTAGACTAGCTCAGAGACAGTGAGAGTCTTTTGCTAAGGCTTTACTCCAAAGGTGTTTACTTTAGACATCAAGCCAGAGCTTCCATATTTTTCAAGAATCCTAGGACTACACAGCAACATCGAAATAAGAGTTTTTAAAGGTAACAAAAATCACACTGTTGTGAAGCAAATAGTTTTTTCAATGTCATTATCTGATGTATCTATTTATAAAGTCATGAAATCATAATATTACATTTTATTATTTATTGTTTGCAAAGGCCTATGCTAATCACTAGAGGAAATAAAAATTTTTAAATAAAGGGGCAGCTAGATGGCACACTGGATGGAGCACCAATCCTGGAGTCAGGAGAATCTGAGTTCAAATCCACCCTCAGACACTTAATACTTCCTATCTGTGTGACCCTCAGTAAGTCAATCCCCAACTACCTCACAAAAATTAGCATTCAATTAAGACAAATGATGTTTTATATTTTTATCCTGTGAGATTGGGCAAATCATTTCTTCTCTTGACCTTCTGTTTCTTTATATATAAAATGTAAAGGTTGGACTAAATGGTCTCTTCTAGCAGGACATCTTTGACTGCTATTCTATGGTCTTTTTATTTATAAAACTTACATTCTAGTGGAGGGATAGGATGCCAACACAGCTCACTGTGATGTACAATATCACATGTTATAAAAATACGAAGTGTTGCATGAGACCTGAAGGGGAATCTTATAATTACATGAGTAAATAGACAGCAGAATGTTTTAAAGAGATTGTGGTGATGTAAAGGTTTGTTATTGTTTTGTTGCTTTCAGTCCATGTGACTCTTTGTGACTCTATTTGGTGTTTCCTTATCAAAGATACAGGAATGATTTGCCATTTCCTTCTCCAGCTCATTTTACAGATGAGAAAACTGAGGCAAACAGGGTTAAGTGACTTGCTTAGGGTCACACAGCTAGTAGGTATCTGAGGCCAGATTTGTACTAAGGTCTTCAGGTCCTGACCTCTATCCACTGTAAGCCCAGTTACCCAATGCCATGAATTTATCAGATATTATTGTTTATTTTATTTATTTTTGTGTCTTAATGAAACTGTGAGCTCTCTGAGTTCAGTGGCCTTTAAACCAAATTCTAGCATAATGTTCTTCTGACAAAAAGGGTGTGCTTTATAAATATTTGTCATTCTTGTTATCAAGTGCCAAATTATTCTTTTTGTCATATAAACCCCTTCACAAACTGTGCCCAGCCTAGGTTTCCAGTCTTATTATGCAATACTCTTCCTCACTTACACCATGGCCCAGCCAAATTGGCCTTCTTACTGTTGCTCAAATACATTAAAACATCTCCTATTTACATGCCTTTGCACTAATTGTCCCCCAGGTCTAGAACACACTCCCTCACCACCTTAACTTCTTAAGAATCCCCTAATTTCCTTCAGTGCTCAATTAAAGAGCCATCATCTGTATGAAACTTTTCCTCATTCCCCTGTTGCTAATGCCTTCTCTCCAAAAGGACTTTGTTTCCATTCTCTATTTTATTTACAACTTTACATGTAGCATATATATGAGGTAGTTCAAAGGAATGTGGTAAGGTTCAAATGTTATTTAAAGAGACCTTTGTTGTTATTTTCAGTCATGTCTAACTTTTTGTGATTTCATATGGGGTTTTCTTGGCAAAATATGAGAGTAGTTTGCCATTTCTTTCTCCAGAGAATTAAGTTGTATAGAGGTTAAGGGACTTGGCCAGGGTTACACAGATAATGAGTGTCTGAGTCTGAATTTGTACTTGGTTCTTCCTGATTTCAGGCCCATCACCATGCTGCCTTTGCTTTACAAACTCAAAGAAATAAATATTTCTCTCTCATATTAATAATTACTGAATTAGGACTGGGATTTTTTTTTTACAGAATCCAGTAGATTGTTGAGTCTCTGAAGGACACTACTGATAATGAGATTGGATTAACTTTCTTAATAATCTTGTTCAGAGAGGGGGGCGGAGCCAAGATGTCGAACTGCAGACACCATTCTCTGTGAACTCCTGAGACCTTCCCTCAGACCCAGACAAAGTGAGCCCTCCAACTAGTTTTGGAGTGAGGGCTCCGCCAAACACTTGGACTACAACGCACTTCTATCAAAAATCTACCTTGAAAGAACTCCGGAGAAGGTTAGCCTCAGGGGAAATCAGCCACTGGTCGCAATCAGACTCCAGCCGGGGCTGCAATAGAGGGGCGCATTTGAGGCACCCAGGAAGCCCCTGGGAGACTCCTGGGCCACTTTGCTCTGCTTGTGGGCAGGTGCTTTTGCAGATCTGCCTTTGGTAAAGGGTGGATCGAGAGCAGCTGAAAACGTGGTCCTAGTGCGAATCTAGCCCGACCAGCCTCAGACCGGAAATCAACTCGGCAAACTGCCCCAGGGCAAATACAAATTGTTGCAGTATTTTCAGCTGGTGACCGATATCCCAAATTTAAATCATGAGCAAGAATCGAAGAGAGCTCTCACCATAGAAAGCTTTTACGGAGAAAAAATAGAACAGTCCCCAGATCCTGACATTATGAAAACAATCCCAGATGAAGCCACAAAGGCAGACTTAAGTTGGTCTCCCTTTCAGAAGGCTTCCTGGAAGATTGCATTAAGAATCTCAAAAGAGAGCTAGAAGAAGAATGGGGAAATAAATTGAGATCAGTGCAACAGAAATATCAAAAACTGGAAAATATGACTGGTGAATTGGAAAAAGAAAACAATTCACTGAAAAACAAAATGGGTGAATTGGAAAAAATCACCAATTCACTGGAAAATAAAAATGGTGAACTGAAAAACAAAATTGGTGAATTGGAAAAAGACAACAATTCACTGAAAAATAAAACTGGCAAAATGGAAAAAGAATGCATTGAATCAAGAAATTCAACTGGCCAGCAACAAAAGGAGCTAAAAAAGATAACTGAAGGAAAAATACTTTAAAAATTAAAATTGAACAAATAGAAGTAAATGACTCAATAAGACTTCAAGAATCAGTCAAACAAAAACAAAAAAATGAAAAAATAGAAGAAAATATGAAATATCTCCTAGGAAAAACAACTGACTTGGAAAACAGATCCAGGAGAGATAATTTAAGGATTATCAGACTCCCTGAAAGCCACGATGAAAAAAAGAACCTGGATGCTATCTTCCAGGAAATCATGAAAGAGAATTGCCCTGATGTTTTAGAATCAGAAGGCAAAATTGGCATTGAAAGAATTCACCGATCACCTCCAGAAAGAGACCCCAAAATTAAAACCCCAAGGAATATCGTGGCCAAATTTCAGGACTATCGCACCAAGGAAAAGATATTGCAAGCAGCTAGAAAGAAACAGTTCAAATAC
>JAJPUD010006486.1:0-42143 GCA_023553655.1 Myrmecobius fasciatus
GTGCCTTATGCTTATAAAACACTTGTTAAATATTTTTTTGTATCATGAACTTAGCAATCCTAAACTGCAGGAACATTTCTCCAAAGCTCTTTTATATATATGTTATTCTCATGGGTAAGAATCAGTGTCCCCACAATTACATAATAAGGAAACCTTTCTACACAGTGGAGGGAAGTAAGCAGGGGTTGTACTTGGATGCAAATTGAAATGATACAAAAGTGAAGGTGTCAGGGAATTATTTTTTTAATGAATGAGTCTTAAACAAATTCAAGGAATCTCGGGGCCCAGCTGGCTGCTTTTTGGCTTCCTGGCCAGTTTTTCCTCCTCACTCCTCTGCTTCCCTTTCAGGCTCCAGGCTCCTGTCAGCCGACACTGATGGGCAAGTGAAGTGCTGGAGCATGTCTGACCACCTGGCCAACAGCTGGCAGAGCACGGTGGGCAGTATGGTGGAAGGAGACCCCATTGTATCTCTGTCCTGGTTACATAATGGAGTGAAGCTTGCCCTGCATGTGGAGAAGGTTGGTGAGGGGCTGAGCCAAGCTCAGTAGCTGCTGGGCTGGGCTGTGTCCATGGTGTGCTGGTCACTGCAGCGTGGTCATACTTCTGTCCTGTTGATTGTGTGCTGCAGCCTGCCCAATCCCCTCTGTGTGCTTTTCCGGGGCCCTTCGGGTACCCCATTACTTTAGATCTTGGTTCAGCCATTCCCCAGTTGGTAGACAGTGCCCCTCAGTCTCTAAATCTTTGCCATGCCAAAAAGGGTGGTATAAATATTTTTGTGTATATAGTTCTTTTCCCTCTTTCGTCGATATCTTTGTAGATTAAGCCTCATTTGGTATCACTAGGCCAAAGGGTATGCACAGTTTGGAGTTTCTTGAAGGCAGCACAGTCCCCGTTTTCTTTCTGTTCCAATCCAGGCCCAGTTCCTCATCCATCTGCCAGGCTTGCCCAAGGTATGTGTACTAGTGGTTGAGCTTGGGAGGCTACTTGTTAAATAGCTTATTACATGCCATCTGGAAAATAGGCATTTTTCATCCATTTAGGTTTTTGTATGTGGAATCAGGTTGTACTTTTTTTGACAAGATTAAGAAGTTCATTTAGAAAACTCCCAGGAGCTTCTATGAGACTACCATCTCTATAAAATCCCTCTTCCATTTGACCTCCAAGGATTTTTTCAATTTGTCTATAGGATATCTTCATAAGTATTATGTGTAAATATGGAAAATTGACTCATGGATTCATGTTTATATTTTCTCATTTGCCTTTTGTTGGACATAATGTCCAGCATTTGGCATTTTCCTTTCTTTCATATATTGCAATTTATTTCCCAGCATCCTCTGAATTAAGTCCTGTCCAGCACAGACTAAACACCTGCTTTAGTCTAGTTGTTCTTCCTTTGCTTTGTCTTCTTTAAGGATTTTCCCTCATGCAAAAGGACAATGGGAGACAAAACTTTCATGACATTTAATTGGCATAGTCAGACTTTGTCAGGTTTACAAGCCTCTTTTATTTTTTGTTTCTGAATCATGTTTGCCTTTATTTTTTGCTGCCCTTCCTATGATCATGACATTTAAATCATAGGACTAAAGAGTTATTGTTGCTTTATTTTTAAACAAGATTAGAAATTGTATTGCTATAGAGAACGCCCAGGGAAGAAATTCTCTCTTCCCCATGCAGATTACCACCTGTTCTTGAGTTAACAGTTGTAGAAAATTGCCCGTAACCTTTTTGAATTAAGTGATCTGTCCAGAATCACACAACTGGCTTGAAATCATATCTTCTTGCTTCTGAGGTCAGCATTCTAACCACTCATTATAGTGTCTGTTGTCTCATATCAAAGTGTATGTTAATTTAATTTGGAGGGTCTTACTAAGTTCTTTATAGAATTGCTCTATGGCTTCATTCTCTGCTACAGGTGCTGGTTCATGGGCTATAATTATTTCCATGGTGTTGGTTTTTTTTTTTTTTTTTGTAAATAATCATCTTGAGCTCTGTAATATGAGATGGAATATGTGTCTGGTTGCCTTTGGATGCATAATTGCCACAATCTGCAAACTCCTTTATTTAGCTCTCCAAGGAGAGTCTGTGAACTATTCTTCCATTAACCCTAATTTCCTTTTGTTTTCTGGTCTCATTTACAGTGAGAATGTTAGGATTCATATGATTCACCTTGAATCTTGAAGCTTTTCTGTCATTCTGGAACCTGCCAGGTTCCATGGGCATCTTCATAGTTTTATGGAAGTTTAGAAACAAGAGTTGGTGGATTTCACTCAGGTTTTGTTTTTCTTGGAGCATCCAAACATGTCTTTGCTCCCTTCCAAGGCAGTGACAGTCCAGCTCCCTCTTTCCCATTATACTCCTCAGATACCACATGGTGCTGTAGATAGCTGTTGAAGACTTAGATTTGATCCTAGCCTCCTCTACCAACTAGGTGTATGATTTTGAGCAAGTACATAACCTCTTGGCCCTGTATTCTTGTGTCTAAAATGAAAGGGAATGGACTCCAAGTTCCTTCAATCCTAAACTTTATGAGCCTCTGACTCATAACTAGAAAGATCCATAAAATGATAGTTGTTCTGTTAACTTGAGGTTGATTTCAATTCAGTGGGTATTTGTAGACATAATGGTCTTCCATAGGAGACTCAGTCTGAACCTATGCAGAAAAATTAAGTCTTTGAAGTCAGGTTCTTTCTAACTCTGACTTTCCCTTAACCAATCTTCAGGATCACCTGTGCACCCTGGTGTCAGAGGAGGACTTTTAGTAGTGGGTAAATCCATAACAAAGTAGAATGGAGTTGTTTTAAGGCCTTCACAAAGTCCCAGTGCCTTGTCATTGCTTGGCAGTAATGCTTGGCCGCCTGAGCCAGATGGCATTGGCCACCATTGGCGCATCCAGAGACGTTTGTCCACTTGGCTTAAGGCTGATGATTTTTTGGCCATAGCAACTCTTGGATACCATTCATCGCGCCATAGCAGAGGTGAAATCTGCGTCGGTGCAGTGGCGCTTCCTTTAAGGATTGAATTGCTTAAACCTGGAAACATTATATCCAGGGAGAAGAGGGGTTTGTGAGATCGCTCCCAGCTGGTCAGGATCAGCAGGCTTCCAGGCCCTGCGGTCCCTGATTTAAAAGGACACGCTCAGCAGGCTGTTTCTTTCTTTGCAGTCTGGCGCCTCGAATTTCGGCGACAAGTTTTCTCGAGTCAAGTTCTCCCCATCCCTGACGCTTTTTGGCGGGAAGCCCATGGAAGGTTGGATTGCGGTGACCATCAGCGGGCTGGTGACTGTCTCCCTGCTTAAGCCCAACGGGCAGGTACTGACCTCCACGGAGAGCCTGTGCCGCCTTCGCTGCCGCGTGGCCCTGGCAGACATTGCTTTCACCGGCGGAGGGAACATTGTGGTTGCCACGTCTGACGGCAGTAGCACCTCCCCGGTGCAGTTCTACAAGGTGTGCGTCAGCGTAGTGAATGAGAAGTGCAGGATCGACACAGAGATCCTCCCGTCGCTCTTCATGCGCTGCACGACAGACCCAGCGCGGAAGGACAAGTACCCCGCCATCACCCACCTGAAATTCCTCGCCAGAGACATGTCGGAGCAGGTGAGCCGCTGGCTGCTTTTCTCCTCGCTCCCCTGGCTCGAAGGCACGTATTTACGGTTTACAAAGCACTTTACTCATACCAGCCCAAGCCTATTGATGGCTGCAAATATTATTCTTTCCATCTCTTTGATGGAGAAACTAAGGCTCAGGGAGTTAATGCCCCTGGGATTCAGTTTCTACATCTGGAAAATGAAGATGAGAAAAGATTCCGTGGGTGCTCTCCAAGGTCCCTTCCAGGTCTTAGTGTTCTGCTGTACATAACAAGTATTTATCCAGCACCCGCTCCCGGCACTGTGCCAAAACTCCGCAGACAGGATGGAGAATGGTCCCCCTTGGGGAGCTTACCTTCTCTTGGAGGGGGGTTACAAGCTGTGCCCAAACACAGGGCAGACTGGGAGAGAGCGTCAGCCCCAGTGCCCGCCAAGGGAGGAGAGGCTGCAGAAGGCAGGGATAGTGGAGGATGCTGAGGGCTGGGGCAGGAGGGGCACATGGAGTGGGGGGGAGGGGTGAGAGAAAGCCCCGAGACAGAGGAGGGAGGGGTAGTGGGAGAGCAGACTAGAAAGGCCGGGTGAAACAGGGCTAGCGCAGTCAGACGGGCACCTTAGCTTGTGTTGTGGCTGCTGAATGGAGACAGACTGGCAGCCAAAAGAGCCGGCTGTCAGGAGAGTGGAGTGGGGACAGGTCAGTGGTGGGGTGCGGCTCAGTTTCTAGAGCTGGGCAGTGACCTGGCCGGGTCACAGGGAGCCCGCCCTTTCACAGGCCCGAGGGCACCAACTGCCTTCCCCTCTGCCCCGCAGGTGCTGCTCTGCGCCTCCAACCAGATGAACAGCATTGTGGAGTGCTGGTCCTTGCGCAAGGAAGGCCTGCCTGTGAACAACATCTTCCAGCAGATCTCCCCTGTGGGTGAGTTTCCTGTCTCAAGGGTCCCACGGACCTCTGCCAAAAAGCTTCTGAGCCCCATGCTGGAGAAACAAAGGAGAGGAGCTCCGTGGGGGTGGGGTGGGGGTGGGGTTGTCATGTACGCGATTTTCATGGAGACGCACTCCGTTTTTAAAGTGACCCTTAACATAGAATGACCGTAACTTCTCAGGCACTTGCTCAGTCCTAGTTTGTTGTCTGTTCACCCCTGTATTTGGGTAGTCATTTTTCCTTTGCTCTATTACTGAATTTTGTAATATTGAATGTTTCTCCTCATCTTTTGGTTGTACTTTCTTTGCTCATCATCATTTATACACTCCTATCCAAGTGTTTAGAACTAAAAGCTGCCCCTTGCCCATCAAAATGTTGGCCTACAGAAAGGAGGCCATTTGTCCAGGGTCACCCAAGTGGCAGTTGGGATTGGAACTGTTTTTCTAATTCTACATCTGTGCCTTTCCCACCACAGTTATGACTATTTTTCTTTATATTTCTTAAATTTGTCATTCTTAATTTCATTATATTTCTTTGTGTTTACATACTATAGTTTACTCAGCTATTCTCTACCAGTTAGACATTAGGTTGTTTCTGATTCTGTTATACAGAGAATACTGCCTTAAATATCTATCTACATATTTTGATACATAAAATATATTTTAAAATAACTCCTCTCAAAGATTTTTAAAGCTATTTTTTGAGTTTTATTTCCAATACTAGAATTGGGAATGGCAGTCAAAGGATATGCTTATTATTCATTATTCTTAGGTATCATAAGATTGCTTTCTGAAGGGATTCTAGCCATTCCACTAGCTGTGTAGGATTGTTCTTGTTTTTCACAGCCTTATTTTGGACTTATATTAAACTTGATGATTTAAAAAAAATTTTTTTCTGCCACTTTGATAGGAAGGTGGTACCTCAGAATTATTTATTTGTATTTATTAAGAAGAGGTGATTTTTTTCTGGGTGAACGTTTGAAATCTTTGTCTCTGTACTTTGACAGTTATTCTTTGGTTGCTAGCAGGACAAACAAAAAGACCAGTGTGCCTTTTTGCTGTGTGATTCTACATAAGTTCTGAAAGGCTGTGCATCTGCAGCCTCAGACACTTACTAGCTGTGTGACCCTGAGCAAGTTACTTAACCTTGATTGCTTAAAAAAAAATACTATGAGAAATTTTGTCAAACACATGTAACAGAACTCACCTTTATGACTCTGGGAAAGTCTTAGTCCTTGACATCTGAGCTGAGAAAGCATGCTACTATGTCAGTAAAGGGAGTTTCCTCCCCTGGGAGTTCTCTGTGTCAGTGAAATCACAAGTCAGATACCTGTCCCTGTCCTGCCTGTCAGGTACCCTTGTCAAAAAAGGAAATGATGTTCACGTGGCATGACTTGTACTCGCTGGAGCTCAGCTGGTTTTTTGTTTGTGCTTCCGTTTTCTTGAGGTGCACTCATCCCCTTCATCTCTCCAGCCTCTAGTCTTTTCCACTACAAAATGGGAGTGAGATTCTTAGGTTAAATGGCCTCTAAGATTCTTCCCTAGCCCTACATCCGTGCTCTTCTGATCCCACCTCCATTCTTTAGTAGGAGGTTCTACACAAGGCTTTTACGAGGCTGACTGCTGAAAACTATCTTTGCATGTATTTTGAAAAATAAAAAGCTATTAGCAAAGTGGGCATAATAACAGCACCTACATTGTTACAGGGTTGTTACAAGGATCAAATCAAACGAGAATGTGTGTGTATGTATGTATGTCTTTGTAAACCCCAAGGTGCATATACATATAAATATATATTATTAATATTAGATCTATAAAAAATATCTGTATACTCCTTTTCAACTTATAAAATATTTCATTTACAATTTAAAAAAAAGTTCTAGACTTTATCAGGAATTGAAATTTAGTTGACTAGTTTGTACTTTTAAGTCTTTTTTTGATATCCAGGATATTTAAGTTTCTTCAGTCTTGTGGCAACTCCCCCGCTTCCCGCCCCGTTCCCCCTTCCCCACCTTTTTTCAGAGATGGCTAGGTGGCCAGAGCAAGTGCAGACACTAATCAGTGCTCTTTTTCTATCTCTGTCTCTGCTTATTAGCCTTTTTTTATTTTTTAAAAATTTTGTCCTTTTCACTCCAAAGATCACTTTCTACAACAGAAAAAAACAAAGTAGAACCTGAATAGTCCTGGCATCCGCATGTCACCCATGATTCTCATCCCATCTGTCTAAAGAGCAATCTTTGCTCCTTTTGGGAGGCAATTTCTCTTGTTTTCTCCAGGATGAGTTAAAAAAACAAAACAACTTACTGATCAATAAACTTTGTGGTCTTTTGCTTTGCTTGCTTATTTTGTATTTAGCCTTCCTGACACTAATCCTTAAAAAATATATTATTTACATGAATTTTTTTTAAATTTGAATTTTTTAAAAATCACTTTCATTTCCTAACATACTTTTTTTCCCCATGAGCTATCTCATATAACAAAGAATGAAAAAGAAGGGAAAAAATGGAGTCTACTGAAACTCACCAAATCGACCATAGTCCCTGTGCTCTGCAGACAAGGGCAGGAAGTACTGTTCTTTCATCTCTTCTCTAATATCACATAGCATCTGGTTGGGCTTTTGTTTTTTCCCTTCATGTAGGTGTTAGTGTTTATATTGTTTTCTTAGTTCTGTTTATTCCACTCTGTATCAGTACATTTAAATCTTCCTGAGTTTCTCAGAGTAATTCATATTCACTGTTTCTCAGTATCCAGTATAGCTCAATAGGAATGACATTCATGTACTGTACTTCCCAATCTATGGCTCTCTCTCGTTTTTTTTTTTTTTTTTTTAATAATTGCTTTTTATATAGTTATTTATATAAATTAACTTTTATTTTTCCAAATACATGCAAAGATAGTTTTCAACATTCATCCTTGCAAAACCTTGTATTCCAAATTTTTCTCCCTCCCTTCTCCCAGATCAGCAAGTAATACAGTATAGATTAAACATGTGCAATTCTACTATACATATTTCCACATTTATCATGCACAAGAAAAATCAGATCTAAAAGGAAAAAGAAAGAGAAAAAAAAGAAGCAAATAACATCCAAAAAGGTGACGAGATTATGCTGTTTCCCACCCCCAGCATCCTCTCTGGATGAAGATGGCTTTCTCCATCCCACAGCCATTGGAACTGGTTCAGCTCTCTTCTCATGGGACTTCCCCCACTCTAATGATTTCTCCTCTGTTCTCTTTCCTTGCTGTCATCTTCTTGGTGCAACTTTCTGGAATGCCAGGTTGCTTTGTGCATCCCACCGGTCTCATCAGACTGCCCCTCTCCCTCCTGACCAGAGCCCTTTTTCTTGGTAACTGTCAGAATCTCTCACTGCTGCCTTCTGGTGGGATCTTTCCTGTCCCTTCTTTGTACTCTTGCCCTAGTTGGATGTCCAGAGTGCTTGTGGTCGGCTCCATTTTCCTTTCCTCTCTATCCCATGTTCTAAGATGAGCTGGTCACATCCTATGAAGGCTTCATTGCTTTTACTTCAGACAGGTGGCTGACCCACAAAGGTGGAGTGTCTTCTTGGTTCCTTATTATCACTAAGGTAGACCAAGAAATTATCAGCTTCCCCACTCTGGGTGTCAAGAGAGCACCAACAAATGCTTCGGTCATTGAAGATCATTGTAATCCATACTAGGCTTGCCACCTGTTTCCCAAACTCACCTCATTTTGGTCAGAAGACAACTGGATTTGAGTCTTACCTTTGAGATTTCGTAGTATTATACTTAACCCCTCTGAGCCTCTGTTTCTTCTTCTATAAAATGAAGTTAGAAACACTTGTTTTCCTTTTTTTTTTTATTGTAGTAAGTTTATTTATTTTTAATACACATTGCTTTATGAATCAGTTGGGAGAGAAAAATCAGAATAAAAGAGTAACACCATGGGAGAGATAAAAATAAAATAAAAACAACAACAGAGAAAAGAAGTGAACTTAGGATGTGTTGATTTACATTCAGTCTGCCTAGTTCTTTTTCTGGATACAGATGGCATTTTCTGTCCAAAATCTATTGGGATTGCTTTGGATCACTGAAACATTGAGAAGAACCAAGTTTTTTGTGGTTGATCATCACACATTCTTGCTGTTAATGTGTACAATGTATTCCTGGTTCTGCTTGTTTGACTCAGCATCAGTTCATATAAATCTTTCTGGGCCTTTCTATAATCAGCTTGTTCATCACTTTTTATGAACATTAATATTCCATTATTTTCATGTACCATAACTTGTTCAGCCATTCCCCAATGGGCATCCACTCCTTTTCCAGTTCTACAAAAAGAGCTGCTACAAACATTTCTGCACATGTGGGTTTTTTTTCCTCCTTTATGATTTCTTTGGGATACAGACCTAATAATGACACTGCTGGGTCAAAGGGTATCCATAGTTTGATAGTCTTTGGGGTATAGTTCCAAATTGCTCTCCAGAATGATTGGATCACTTCACAATTCCACCAGCAATGTATTGGTGTTCTAGTTTTCCCACATCCCTTGCAACATTTATCATTATCTTTTCCTGTTATCTTAGCCAATCTGATAGGTGTGTAGTGGTAACTCAGAGTTGTCTTAATTTGCATTTCTCTGATCAATAGTAATTTAGAGTATTTTTTCATATACTCATAAATGGCTTTAATTTCATCATCTGAATTATCTGTTCATATCCTTTGACCCTTTACCTTGCATTTTTATAAATTTGACACAGTTCTTTATATATTTTAGAAATGAGACCTTTATCAGAAATATGGCTGTAAAATATTTTTTCCCAGCTTTATACTTTCCTTTTAATCTTATTTCTGTTGGTTTTGTTTGCACAAAAACTTTTTAATTTAATCTAATCAAAGTTGTCCATTTTGCCTTTCATAATGTTCTCTAGTTCTTTGGTCATAAATTTCTCCCTTCTCCAAAGATCTGATAGGTAAATTATCCCTTGTTCTCCTAATTTGTTTATGGAATCCTCCTTTATGTTCAAATCATGTATCCATTTTGACTTTATTTTGGTATGGGGTATGAGTTTGAGGTCTGTGCTGAGTTTCTGACATTATTTTCCAGTTTTCCCAGCAGTTTTTATCAAATAGTGAGTTCTTAATCCAGAAGCTAGAGTTTGGGGGTTATCAAATACTGGATTGCTATGGACCTTGATTATTGTGTCGTGTGTATCTAATTTATTCCACTGATCTACCACGCTATTTCTTAGCCAGTATCAAAAGGTTTTGATTACTGCTACTTTATAATATAGTTTTAATTTTGATACTGCTAAACCACCATCCTTTCATATTCTTGACCTTTTGTTCTTCCAGATGAATTTTGTTATAATTTTTTCTAGTTCTATAAAAAAATGTTTTGGCAGTTTGATTGGTATGGCATTGAACAAGTAGACCAATTTAGGCAGAGTTGTCATTTTTATTATATTAGTTCAACCTAACCATGAACAATTGATATTTTTCCCATTATTAGATCTGACTTTATTTGTGTGAGAAGTGTTTTGTAATTGTGTTCATATAGTTCTTGGGTTTGTCTTGGCAGGTAGAGACCCTCAAATATTTTATTTTGTCTACAGTGATTTTAAATAGAATTTCTCTTAGAAACACTTGTTTTCAACATTATTTTTTTTCTTTCTTTTTTATTTTATTAAAAGCTTTTTATTTACAAAACATATGATTTTTCTACATTGACCTTTGCAAAACTTTTTTTTTTTTGTTCCAAGCTCTTCCCCTCCTTTCCCCTACCCCCCACCCCTAGATGACAGGTAATCTAATACATGCTAAATATGTTAAATTATATGACAAATCCAACATATGTATACATATCTATACAGTTATCTTGCTGCACAAGAAACATCAGATCTAGAAAGAGAAAAAAAAAACAACCTAAGAAGGAAAACAAAATGCAGGGAAATATTCATAGAAAGTGTTAAAATGCTGTGTTGTGGTCCACACTCAGTTCCCTCAGGCCTCTCTCTGGGTGTATATGACTATCTTCATCGCTGAACAATAGGAACTGCTTTGAATCACCTCATTGTTGAAGAGAACCATGTCCATCAGAATTGATCATCGTATAGTCTTGTTGCTGTGTTCTCCTGGTTCTGCTGATCTCCTGGTTCTGCTGATTTCACTCAGCATCAGTTCATGCAAGTCTCTCCAGGCCTCTCTGAGATCATCCTGCTGCTCGTTTCTTACAGAACAATAATATTCCATGACATTCATGTACCATAATTTATTCAGCCATTCTCCAATTGATGGGCATCCATTCAGTTTCCAGTTTCTAGCCACTACAAAAAGGGCTGCCACAAACATTCTTGCACATGTGGGTCCCTTTCCCTCCTCTAAGATCTGTTTGGGATATAGGCCCAGTAGAAACACTGCTGGGTCAAAGGATATGCACAGTTTGATAACTTTTTGAACATAGTTCCAAATTGCTCTCCAGAATGGTTGGATTCGTTCACAGTTCCACCAACAATTGTTTTCAACATTATTATGAGATGAGATAATGTACCTAGCACTAGGTAGCACAGTGAATGGATCACTGAGCCTGTAGGCAAATCCTAGCCTCACACACTTACTAAGTGGGTAAGCCACTCAATCTCTGCTTCTGTTTTCACATTTACACATTTAATTGTAAAATAGGGTTGGTGTGAAGATTAAATAAGTGAAGTGCTTAGCACAGTGCCCAGCACATAGTTGGGGATCTGTAGATGCTATTATTCTTTTTTTTTTTTTTTGCTGAGGCAGTTGGGATTAAGTGACTTGCCTAGGGTCACACAGCTAGGAAGTGTCTGAGACCAGATTTGAACTCAGGTCATCCTGACTTCAGGGCTGGTGCTTTATATACTGTGTCACCTAGCTGCCCCGATGCTATTATTCTTATAGGAAACTTATTATATAAATGTCAATTATTATCATTCTTATTATTTACTCAAATGTTCTACCTTTCTTCCTTCCTTTGGTTTCTTCATTTCTTCAAATATGTGTACTCTTTTTCCTTTCCTTTTTAAATTTATGTTCTTTTGATTAGGATGTCCTTTGAAAGCATCTCCCAGTCATTCTTCAGCCAAGTCTCAGTAAAAACTATAATATCAAATTTGTTCCACAAATTGTTCAGCTGTTGTTTTTCAATCATTTTCAATCACATCTGATTCTTTGTTTTGTTTTTCTGATATGACTCCAATATTACCTTTTGACATTCTGCTTCTAGGGCATCCTCATTTAGCAGTCTCTTCCTCTGTTTCCCTGACTTGTCCACTTCAGCTTGAAGGGATCTCTTCCTTCTCTACTCCCATCATATTGTGTATTTGAATTTTGTTTATGTTTAAGTACATGACTTAGTACCCTCTCCCATCTTCTTAATTGTAGTCTCCTGGAGGACAAGGTCTCTGTATCACTTTTCTGTCTCAGGTCCCAGTGTCCCAGTGCCCAGGTGTCTTGGTACTTTTCATTTAATGGGATTTAAACAATCCTACATCCTTTTTTCTTTCCTTTTCCCCTGCCCTTTTTCCTCCCACTTCCAAACCTAAGCATTGTCTGGTATGTTTTTGAAAGCACAGATATTGTAAACACTGAATTCAAGAGGTTGCTTTCTGCTTAGTGGTAATGGATGTTCTGAGCTTTCTGAATGCCTGAGAGCTGGGCACTTGTGACACTCTCCAGAAAAGCTGATGGTCTGGTTATCCATAAGCCCTCTCTGCTTCAATCTCCATGGGACTCAGAGTCATTAAATGTGAAACAGAACAAGTTTTGCTCTCTTAATGACATTTTGCAGCTTCAGGATAATTCATCAGTTCTTGCGTTCCCTTTTTAGGGTTGTTGAGAGGAAAGAGCCAGGGATGGGAAAAGTCCCTTAGTTTCAATCACATTAAATAACAAACATGACTGATGCCCCGCCTCAAGTGTTCTATTTGTTTTCTTGTTTCTGATGATGCTGAATTTGAAGTTGGAGATAAACAACCCATGATCCTCAAGTGGCGGATTCTTTCAGCGACCAATGATCTGGACCGTGTGTCTGCCGTAGCCCTGCCCAAGCTGCCCATCTCGCTCACCAACACTGACCTGAAAGTGGCCAACGACACCAAATTCTGCCCTGGATTAGGTAAGGTGTCCTCTGAGCTGCTGTTGATTTTATATGTCATATAAATTACATATGATATACATACATGCACACACTCTCTTGTGCCCTCAAATATTCACACATATACATACATTCACACCCTCATACATGTATACACATGTACACACACACTCACCCTTACACACTTCCCCATATACACACTCATACAATCCAAATTGGTACACACACATTAAAATACACACTCGCACATCCCAGGGTGGTACATGAGGAACCCCAGGAGAGGAAGCTTTGGGCATCCTTCCTGATTCTCTGGCAGACTTAAGCTGAGGGCCACTGATCCTTATAAGGTCCATGGGTGGATTTCAAGGGTCTGTGAATTTGGATGAGGGAGAAAACCTGAAAACTTTATAAATTTAGCATTTCCTTCCATTATTTCTAATGGTTCTTCTGGGCAAGGGTCTGAAAATTTTACCAGCCTGCCAGAGGGGCCAAGAGCCTGAGTTACCAAGAAGCTGTTTTGGGGTTAGGGTTAAGCACAATTTCTTGTTTGTGATAGCTGATCCTTAAATCACACTTTTTAGGGAACAAAGCACTTGATTTCTGCAGTAGCTCTGTGAGGCAAGGAAAGCAAGCAGTATTATTCTACCCATTTCATAGAAGAGGAAAGTCTGTTTGGTTATGGGGCTTAGGAAGTCACAGGTTTAGAGCAGAAGGGACCTTCGAGTCCTAACTCCTTTTTTCTAGATGAGGAAATTGGAAGTCCAGAGAATGGAAATGGCTGGCCCAAAGTCACACTCAGCTAAGAGCAGAGAAGGGATTGCAGCCCAGGTGAGCCACCAGTGCTCTTACGGCTCCACCGTGTCACCTCCGGGCCTGCCACATCTAGGAACTACCCCAAACAGATAATGTTCTGAGTGTGTGGGATGTGGCCACAAGAGAAAAGAGAAGGGTCCTTGTTGGAAGGCTCCGAGCCTACACCTGGGGTTCTCTGGCCCTCAGGGAGGGGACGGGACGGGACGGGTTTATCCATCATTAACTGTTGAGCTTTTTGTCATTGGCAGCCAGGGAGAGGGAATTAAACACTGACTCCGGGGATGTGGCTTTGCCATACTGCCTTTTGTTTGTTTTAATTCTTTGTTTGGTAGGATGCTTCCCTGGTGGGGGAGGAAGGAAATGTTTGGCGATAAAGCTTACGTAAACGCAAAAGGTAGCAGGAAGAGCAAAAGGAATAGGAAATATGACTCTCAGGGGACCATGATTTCCCCTAATTTTAGAGCTGCAGGGGCCCCTCCCTCAGAGCTGGTGCTCAGAAGTGCAGCAGTATTGATTGGGTCATTCTAGACAGTTGCTTTGTCATTGGTCCTAGAACAGACTCATGGCTACCGAACAGCTGCCCTCTGGGCCCTGGGGAAGATGCCAGGCATATTCACACTGCCGGGCACCCACGGATCAGGAAAGACCCATATACTTCCTGTAGCTTCTTACCTCTGTATCAGCTTCCCGGAAGAGACCTCCAGGGGATCTCAAGCTGTCCCCCAGGCCTTTCCCCAGCCCTGGGGGCTCGTTAGGCTCCAAGTCTCTGCATCAGTCTTCTCCAGGCCCGCTGGCCAGTCTAGTGGTTGGCCCAGCAGCCTCCACACTCTGTCATCCTTTCTTCCATCTCCTAGTTGGGCACCACCCTGCAAGACACCTGGCAGCTGGGCCCAGCTTCCTTTGCCACTCAGGCTGGCCAGCTCTGTTCCTTCCTGGCCGAGGCTGAGATGTCCCAGGGCTGCCCCTAGTCTGTCCCCTCACAACTCTCTCTGTCCTCAGACATGGGTGCTTGGGCTCCTCTGATCTCTGTAGGGGGTCTTCTCTGTTGTCCCCCAGCATGGGTGAAGTGCCCCTGGGCTCCTGAGTTTTTTCCTTGTCGTTACCTCTCCTAGCCAGAGGAAGCATCGTGAGTCTTTCTGAGAACCATAGTGCACATGCAGAGGACTCAGATTCAGCCACAGGAGCTCGTTAGAAAGACCACTTTTCTTATTTCCTTTGTTCAGGGAGACCCAGGGAAGGGACATGATTGGCAGAGAAAGTATTTAAAAAAAAAAAAAAAAAAGGCCATCTACTAAGGCAGGGAAGGATCATGGGATTTTAGGGTGTGTAGGACCTCTGAGATGGAGCCTGACTTCCTCAGGCCATACTTCTATTCCAGAAGGGAGCACATTGTGTGTGAATGGGTGAGGAGCGGGGGATGGATTCGAATCCTGGCTCAGTCATTTAGTACCCCTCACAAAATCAGCCTCTGCACGTCTCAGTGTTTTCATCTTTAAAATGGGGATGGGGTGACTGGGGAAGAGGCTTGTACAGGCACTCTCTAAGATCCTTTGGGTAGCTATGTGGAGGCCAGATTGGAGAAGCAAGAGACAGCTGCTCCAGACAGGGCTGTGAGTGGCTCTGTGGGCACTCTCCCTGACGCATGGAGAGTCCGAAATTCTGGTGTCTTGGGCGTCCCTGGCCACATCAGCTCCTTCAGGATCAAGAAACTGCACTGGCTCGCTCTTGTCCCAAGCACCAGCTGGGCTCCATCCTCCGTCCAGGACCGACTTCGGCCCCTTCTCCCCCCCAGCCACGTTGGCCTGTTGGCTGTCTCCTGAACATGGCCTCTAGTTGTTGGGTGGTCTGCCTGGTAACTGATGAATGAGGCTGGGAGGGTCGAGGGCCTTCCATGTGCCTGTGACCTCAGGTGTGGGTGGTCATTAGGGCACATGTCAGTCAACATAGGAGAAGAGCAGTTCTGGGAGCTTGACTAAGGCCTTGTTCCTCTTGGGAGGAGGATGGAGCCTCACGTGCCTCCTGGTGCCTGTGCAATGCCATGAGGACATTGCCCGAGAGTGGGCCCTGGGTTCTGATCTCAGCTCTGCCACTCACCTGTGGGGTGATCTCTGGCAAGTCAACTTCTCTTGGGCCTCAGTTTCCTCATCTGTAAAATGAGGAACTCAGATCTGGTTCAGGGGCCTTCCTGCTCCTCGGTCTGTGACCCTGTTTGTTTCCTCTGCCCCCAGGTCTGGCCCTGGCCTTTCATGATGGCAGCGTCCACATCGTCCATCGCCTCTCCCTGCAGACGATGGCCATGTTCTATGGCTCTTCCACCCAGCGCCCGGTGGATGAACAATCCATTAAAAGGCAGCGGACCGCCGGCCCCTCCATCCACTTTAAAGCTATGCAGCTCTCCTGGACCTCGCTGGCACTTGTAGGCATCGATAACCATGGAAAGGTAATCGTCTTCTGTCCAGTGCGCCCTGCCTTAGTAGAGAGTCAGCCTCCTCAGATCCGGCGTTCCCACAGAACCTTGTCAGAGGACTGGGGTAGATGCCCCTGTAGGAAGGTCTCCCTTGCTGCATGTTAGTCTGGGTGGACCAGAGCTAAGGAGAGAAAGGATACGGGTCTGTATTTAAATGCACTGAGCTAAAGGTTTTACAAATGTGTATCTATTTGATCCTGATCCTTACCCCAAACTTAGAAGGTAGGTGCTGTTACTCTTCCCAGTTTACAGCTGGGGAAACTGGACAGCAAAGACTTGCCCAGAGTCACACAGCTGATAAGTGTCACGTCAGATTTGAATTCAGGCCTTCCCAGAAGCCAGGATCTGCTCCCCTCCACCCCCAATTTACAGAAACCATATGGAAGAAACCATAGGATAGACTCCCAGTCTTCTGAGAAATGCTAATGCACAACACTTATTCCCTCCTTATTTGTTGAGGGATGGGATGAAATCAACAACTTTCCTAGTAATAACTCAGGAAAATGGTTTTTGGGAATTTAATTTATTTAGGTATCCATCCACTTTCAGAGAAGAAGGATGAATAAAACATAAAACAACAAAACAATAAAATCCTAAACCTTGCTCCCCCACCTAAAAAAAAAAACCAGGAAGTAAGATGAAGTCAAAAATCAGGTTCATGGTTCTTATTGTTTAGTTCCTGTGTAGGTGATACAAGTCCAGGGGTTAGGCAGATACCAATAGAAATGGGGGGGGAGGAATCCCTTGGGGTCCAGGAGACAGGGTCATGTAGGGAGGGGACCTTGTTTAAACCAAGAACTCGAGCCAGATTGGTAGTGAAGCAAAGCATGAAGGCGTCAGGGCTGGCTCTCAGAACCAGGAGGTAACACAGGAGGAGGAAGTTAGGAGCTGGCAGCTTGTCTGCCCTATCCCTGAGCCTCTGAATGCTCAGCCCTTCTTCCTCGGTGGAAGGGGCCTTTGTCTCTGGCAGGCAGGGCTGGGCCTTCCAGGGCCTTTCCCAAGATCCACAGACCTCCAGCTCAGGTGCCTGCACCACCTTTATCTTCTAAAGAGCAAAACTGTTCATTCTCTCTTTCTTTTCTTCTCCTCTTTATTTCTCTCTAAAGTGCATTGAATTCTTTTTATTTCATGTCTACAAAATGGAGACTCACCCTGACCTGGCCTGTTTTGGCTTTTTTGGGCTTCTGGTGACAGTACTTCAACTTAACCGAGCTGCTGTTCAGTTGGGGTTTCAATTACTCAGCCCAACACTTTCCTCAGTCTCCTGCCCAGGCAATTTCTCTTTGTCTGGTCCCATTCTGAGCATTGTACTGAAATGAGAGGCTTGTTATCATGTGCTGGGCTTACAGGGATCTGAGAACTGGAAGGAACTTTTCAGAAGCCTCTCCTATTCATCCCATAATCAAGAATCCCTCTGAAAGAAGGTAGAAGAAAGAGCTCCAATGAGGGGGCAGTCCCCTGCTTCCTGGGACACAAGCTACTCAACTTTGGGAAACCTCAGATCCTTTTATGAAGATGAAATCTGCCCTTCTGCAATCTCTTTGCTTCTACTTTTGTTGTCAGGATCTGAGCCAAAAGATCTAATTCTGTTTTCACATTCTAAGCCCTGGAATACTGGGGTAGATGAGTGAGGTAGCTGTCTATTTCTAATTCTTCTCTGCAATTCTTCAGGAAACATTTATTGAGTGCCTGCTGTGTGCAGGGCTGAGAATACAAAGTCAGCAAGCATTTATTAAGTGTCTACATGCCAGGCAGTGTTTTAAAAGTTGGGGATACAGAGAAAGGTAAAAGACAGGCCTGTCCTCAAGGAACTCACAGTCTAATTGGAGAGACAGCATGCAAACAAGAGGTACAAACAAGATATATATAGACTGGGGGAGGTCTCAGAAGATAGAAAGACAAAAACTGTAGCTCCTGGTCTCAAGGAACTTATGTCCTCCTGAGAAATAAAACATATATGTATGCACTTAAGACTAACACAAAAGAGACAGAGTGACTAAGAGCAGGATGGGGAGGGAAGTTTTCCCAGGAGGTGCCTTGGCGCAAGATCATGTAGCAGTGGGGAGAGAAGGTCATGACCTCTGAAGGTCAGAGTGTAGCCTAGGGGATGGAGTCAGAAAGATCCAACTTGGGGTCCTTCTCCAGCTGTGAGCTGAGGCTGATTACTTCACCTCTCAGCTTCAGTTTCCTCTTCTGGGGAATGGGGATAATAATAGCCTCTACCTCTCAGTGTTGCCTTTGTAAATCTTGAATGCTACCTAAATGCTATTGCTATTTTTATCAATTGAGCTCATTTTGCTTGTGACGTAAGATTGGCAGAGTTCGGTGGAGCAAGGTTATGGAGAACCTGAAATACTGCATTGAGGATTTGTTTATTTGTCTAGTGGTAGTGAGAAATCGTTGAGCAGGGAAATGTGATGGAGAGGGTCTCTGCCTCAGGGATGTTATTTAGGTCACAAGAGAGATGAACTGGAGAAGAAAGGGAGCCTAGTTAAGAGGTTCTCAGAGTGGGACCAAGGAGAGCAAAACATCGCCTCCTGTGCTGTGTTTACTGGCTACCGTGTTCATCCTCATCATCCTGCACGTGCTGCAGCTTGTCCACCAAGTCTGCCTACGTAGCAGGAAGGCTCGGCTTCCGTTTCACACTTCAGACTCATGAAGAGCTTACAGTCCACCTGATCCCCTGATCCCAGGAACTGTCATGTATGGCTCCCTCTCCCCTAGCCTTTGTGAAGTGGACTTTCTTTTCGTCAATCCCTCACTCTTTTAAGTCGAATTCGTAGCTTCATGCACGCCATTGACTTACAAAGTTGACAGGTCGTGACTGAGGATGATTCATTCTCTGTGCCATCTTCCAAGTCCACGTCATGAAACTTGGTCAGATGTTTCTCTGAAACCCAAGTGTGTCCCTGCTGTAGCCCTCCCTGACCTACCCTATCAAAATAGGAACCTGGTGTACCCTCTTTCTTGATGAAGCCCTGCTGGTGGTCTGTGCTTGGAGCTCTCTCCATAATCACTCAAAGCTTGCTGGTGGTAGAAGGCAAGCCCTCTGGTTCATGGGCTTCCTTTTCTGAAAATAGTGACATCTTTGCCACCTCTCAGTCCTGTGCCTCCTCTCTCATTCTTGAAGGCTTTTATAAGCTCCCCGACGGTATCCCATTGATCACGCGTGGCCATTTCTATCCAGCCCCATAGCTTTTGACCATCTCAAAAAATATAAAGTTATCATCTCCTTATTACCTGGGGGTCCTACTGCCTGCTAACCACTTTTGTTGTCGTCTTCCCTAAGCAATCTTGGGAGAAGAAAAGGAATGGCAGCTGTTTACATACAGTGCTTTAAGATTTGCAAAGCATGTTTCAAATAGGATCCTGTTTGATGCTCATTACAGCCCTGGGAAGAAAGGAAGGTGTTATGGTGATTATTCCCATTTTCACAGCAGGAGAGAAAATTGAGGCAGAGAGAAATGAAGTGACTTGTGTAGGTGACACAACAAGTTAAGAGCAGAGGCTGCGTTTGAAGCCAGGTCCTCCTAACTTTGTCTCTCTGCCCTGAGCTGCCAGGCTATTTCTAGGATGTTCAGTTAGGCTGCCCGCCATTATCCATTATCCTCTCATCCACCAGAATGGAGTTCCCTTCCCTTTTTGCACACTTCCTTGTCCCCCCCTTACATTCTTCTCTGGCCTCAGCCCAGTTCCTCCCAGGCCCTCCTGCTGTGACCTTCATCTTCACTTCCCCTGAATTTGTCAGGGAATTAATTCATTGCGCTTTAACGACGGTCTCTTTGGGCAGATCCCCTTTGCCGACTTCCTCCTTAAGAGTCATTTCTGCTCCAGTTTCCTCCTTCCTGGAATTTTCCCTTGCTCACAGATTTTGTTGTTCCCTACCCTTTGGGATATTATTCCTCTGGGCCTCCCCCAAGGACATTTAGACCAGTGTCCGAAGATGCTGGACCTCGTAGAGCATGGACTTCTCCCACTTCTCCCTGTGGCTCTAGTATTTTAGAGGCTGGTGGGCTGCCTCCTTGTGGGAGAGCCCTGAGAACCTCTCTTCCCACATTCTCCTGCAGATTTGTCTTCCAAAGCTTGGAAACAGCCTTTTGGTGTCCGGGTGACTACCCATCAGTCCCTTCTCCCCCGGGGTCTCAGTTTCTTCATGTGTAAATGTAGGAGCTGGACTGGCCCACAAAGTCCCTTGCTTTTCCAAGTCTGTGGTCCTCTGTTCCTCAATCCCTGATGGATCAGCATCATCCCTCGCCCACCATTCGTACCTCACTCCAATCACCTTGCCGTGGCCCTATCCTTTCCAAAGACTTGTGATTCCCTTTGGGTTTGTCACCTGGCCCATCAGTGGTTTGCCGTCTGGGCCACCCTGACAGATGGCCTCAGTGATCCTTCCACCGCAGACTTTGTAGCTCCAGGCAGGCTTTTTGGTCATCCTTTTCAATCCAGACTGGGTAGATTGAGTTTCTGCTCTTCCCATTGTGCCGTGATGGACAGCACCAGAGAGATCACCATCTCCGCTCTGATAGTCATGAGTGCGTTCTAATTCATCCAAATGGTACAGACGTGGCTGAAGATAATACAGGCCGCTTTAAATATTCTGCTCTGGTCTCCAGCAAGTGCCTCAAGTGTAAGACTCCTGTTACTTTGTCTGTCTCCAGGCCAACCATGTATACTGTGCCTTGTGAATGATACAACCTCTCATGGAGGTCCTCTCTGAGCCCGTCAGCCCAAGACAACCTTGACAGCTGAAGAATGGGGTGCTGGTTTTAATTTGAGATGCCTGCAGCCCCCTAGTGCAGACCTCCAAGCCCTTAGGGTTCACTTGGATGTGTTTTCTGTGGGCAGAATGATAGAGAAATCTCTTCAGGAAAATGAAGGTAGGGATAAGGGAGCTGTGGCTGAATGTAACAGCAAGAGCCTCTGGCATTTGTACAGTGCCTCCTGTGTGCCGGGCACTGGGCTTGGTCCTGGGAAGACAAAGTCCAGTGGGAACAGCATTGTGCAAACAACTGTACACAAATAAGACATGCTGCGTTTTCTGTAGCACTTATGTGGACGGAATACTTGGCTCAGAACAGCTCAGGAGTGCTCTAGTGGGGCAGTATCCTATCCATATTATGGGCGAAGAAAGCAAGGTTCCTAGAGGTCAACCCAGGGCTGGTGAGCTCAGGCCTTGGGACGTTTCTGAGGCAGGTGCTGCTTCTGCATGTCCCAAATGATGCTGCACAAGAAACAGGAGGAGAATTAAAGGTTGTAACAGGTTCTGTCTTCTCCCGTTAGCTGAGCATGCTCCGCATCTCACCCTCCATGGGCCATGCCCTGGACATGAACATGTCCCTGCGCCATCTGCTCTTCTTGCTGGAATATTGCATGGTGACTGGCTATGACTGGTGGGACATCCTGCTGCATGTGCAGCCCAACATGGTGCAGAACCTGGTGGAAAAGCTCCATGAAGAGTACATGCGTCAGAATGCAGCACTGCAGCAGGTGAGCGGGTCTGCCTGGTGAGGCAGGGTGGGCCGGGAGCTGCAGGGCTTGGCTGGCTGGCCCCATGTCCTGGCCTGGAGAATCAGGTTGGGCTGGGAGGTGCAGGGCTTGGTTGGCTGGCTCCTAGGGGAACCATCTGCCATGTTTCTGACTTTTAGGCTCCAGCCAGTGGGGGTCCAGATTCCTACAGACCTAGAATGTTTTGCTGATCACCCAGCTCGCCCTCCTGGCTTTGGGCTTGGAGGATGGTGATAGAATCCTGATCCAGAGGCTAGAGCAATTATAGTATGGAAAAGCAAAGCATTGGCCCCCTCAGCCATGCTGTCCGTTTACCACACCCTGGGGCCCATCCATGGTACTTAGTCTGTAATACAGACTGTTTCAGGGTTAGTTATTCTGTCAGTTTTATCCCAGTTCTTCCATTAAATAGTCATATGATCTGGGATCAAAATGTCTAGCTTCTCGGGGCCTTGGTTTTCTCCTCTGTGAAACAGAAGATTTTACATCCTGAGGCTTATTCATTTTTTTTGTGTCCAGGGCCCTTAGACAGCCAGGCAAAGCCTGTGACCTCCTGAATCTCAGAATCAAAGGGAAAAGTTGTCTTGTTTTTGAGGCAGTTGGGATTAAGTGATTTGCCCAAGGTCACACGACTGGTAAATATTAAATATCTGAGGCTGAATTTGAACCCTCGTGACTCCAGGGCTGATGCTCTATCCACTGTGCCACTTAGCTTCCTCAGAATCATGGTAGTTTTTTGGTTTTTTGTGGGTTTTTTTTTTTAATACATAAGCTAAAGTGCATAGGTTTACAAAAGGAAACCAATTCTATTGAATTAAACATGTCATTTTTTTCTCCACCCAAGTTCATGGATCCCTGAAATCTTTCTGTGGTCTAGATGACTAAGTTTCTTTCCAGCTCATTTATTATCCATTCTCTGTAGGTTCATGGAAAGGTAAGGCTATTCACTACTCTAGTGTAGGGGATGCCCAGCCATTTTAGTGACATGCCCATGACAGTGGTTTCGGGGCGCTTATTTGTGGATCTGGTTTTTTCTAGAAGTACCTTGTGACAGTGTGACTCTAGAGTCTAGACATCCCTGTTATAGGTCATTCAAGAAACAAGGAACCCAGAGATCAGCTTTCATGGACAAATTCTTCTTATGGGAATGTTGTAAATTACTAAAAGGGATCCTGACCATTTTCTAAATGGAGCCTTAATGCACCACCTGATTGGAATATTGTCAGGAATTGTGTTGTTACCTTTGAAATCCTTTCCCATCTTGAGTATTTTGAAATCCTTCAAAGAAGGGATTTAATTTCACAGAAGAAGAAACTGAGGGTCAGAAAGGGGAATAGACTTGCCCAAGATGAGTTGGTGAGGCAGAGCAGGGGCTTGAGTCCAGATCTTCTAATTGGATTGAATCCAGTCAAGTCAGATCTCTTCCCATTGTTCCCTCCTGAGGAGGAGAAGCTCCTGAGTCAAGGCCGGAGCACCACTGATGGGAGCTCATTTGGTCTGTGTTGTACATGGTGCTTATTCTAGGATATGAAGCAGGAAGATAGTGCCTTCATTATGCTTGCAGTCTAATAGGGAAGATAAGCCATGTCTGCAAGTCTTATACAATTTAGTCTGGGGGCATTCTAAGCTGCTTTGCAAGCTGATGAGGAAGATCCCTATGGGCAGGGTATGCTGGGAGGATACATTTGAGCCCTGACCAACATGATTGCACTCTCTGCAGAGCCTTTATTTGGGGCCTGGCATTAGGGAAGGGTGGTATCCGAGAGAGCCAACTGTCCGAAGCTCGTAGCTGGGCTTCTTAGTCCTTCTAGAGAAAAGCAAGATTAGTAGGGCTGCCCTCCTGCTTCAGGCTGGATTGTTGGGGACTGGGGAAGCATGGCACCCCAGAGTCAAGAGTCGGGAGAGCCGGGCCTGCTTCTGGCCCTGCCTCCGGCTCCCTTATACCTTCTCAGTCTCCCGCTCCAATGTTCTCGGTGTGCATCGCTTGGCAGGTGCTGTCCACTCGGATTGTGGCCATGAAGGCTTCCCTTTGTAAGCTCTCCTCCTGCACCATGGCCCGGGTCTGTGATTACCACGCCAAGCTCTTCCTGATCGCCATCAGCTCCACCCTGAAGTCACTGCTCCGGCCTCACTTCCTGAACACTCCAGACAAGAGTCCTGGTGACCGGCTGACAGAAATCTGCAGCAAGATCACTGACGTCGGTAGGTGGGGTGTAAGCCTGGGACTTTTTCTCACCTCTGCTTCCTCCCTAAGAAAACTGTATTAAGTGGGTACAGTGTCATTCCCTTGGCAGTGGATGCCCACTTTGTTTCCAGTTCTGTACCGTCATACAAAGGGCTGCTGTGAACACTTTGGTATTGCTAGGGCCATTCTTGAGTATGAACAATGCGTTTATTTTTCTCATCTACTTCTGAATTTGTTTTCCAGAACAGTTGGCTTGGCCCCTGACTCCACCACAATGTATTGGGCTGCTTGTGTTCCCCCAGCCCCTCCAGCCCTAACCCAGATCTGGTTTGTAGCATCCTAGCCAATTTGCTGCCCCCCCAGGGTAGGTTCACCTCGTACTGCCTCTTATTGATGGGCATGTAGCCTGCCTCAGCCCCTCCTTCCTCCAGGTCAAGAGTGTTCCAGAGAGGAGTTAGGGAGGAGCACTCCTGACCCAGTCAGGATGTCTTCAGGGCAGACCTCTGTGCTGTGGTGGCCCATTTGGGAAAGTGGTCTTACACTCAGCACACTGCAGGCGAAAGGTTGGGGGAGCGGATGCTTGCTCTGTTTACCCACCGTAGCTGTCACAAGCAAGGAACATTTGAAAGACCTGGCCCCACAGAGGCAGCCACGCTGTGAGCAGAGACGGGATGGCCTCTGGAGGACTTGGTGGCTCTGGCTCTTCACGCTCCATGCTCTCAGGGCCTTCCTGATTGGACTTTTCATGCTCTAGCATCCCACAGTCGCACCTTCTTTTGATTCTAGATATCGACAAGGTGATGATCAACTTGAAGACTGAAGAGTTTGTGTTGGAGATGACCATCCTGCAGTCCTTGCAGCAGCTCATCCAGTGGGTGGGAGACTTCGTGCTCTACCTCTTGGCCAGCCTGCCCAACCAGGTAAGGACATACCTGCGTCTCTATTCTCGGCCCAAGTGGGCAGAGGGTGAGCAGGCTGGCCTGGCCTGGTGTCTCCTCTTGCCCTCCTTTCTTTGATGCTTTTACCAGCACAGTGGCCTAGGACAGCTGAAGCTGACATTGTTTCAGTGCTTTATGGTTATAAAGTCTCTTCACTTCTACTTTCTTCAAAAAAATTTTTTTTCTAGTTAACAAGAGTTTATTTTTTCTCTTTCCTATCTTTATTTCCCCAATTGAAAAAAGAAAAAGAAAAACAAAATCCTTGTCATTAATATGAATAATCAAGCAAAACAAACTTCCACGTTGGCAGTGTCCAGAAGAAAAATGTTTTGCTCTGCACCTTGAGATTGCCATTTCTATCAGGAAGTGGGTATCACGCTACATTATCTGTCCTTTATCCTGCAGTCATGGTTGGTTATTGTGTAGATCAGAGTTCTTAAGTCTTTCAGTATTTGTTTCAGACTTGCTTGTTTTTATTGTGTTATTGTCATTATATACACCATTGTGTATCATCTCTACTGTGCATCAGCTCACACAGGGCTTCCCAGCTTTCCCTGCCATCATCCCTTTGGTATTTCTTATGGTACAGTATTATTCTATCACATTTACACACCATATCTTGTCCAGCCATTTCCCAGTTGATGGGGAGCTGTTTCTCCCCCCCACCCCCACCCCAGCTTACAGTTCCTTGCCATTACAAAAAGAGCAGCTCTAAATATTTTGATGTGTATGTGGATCTTCCCTTTCCTTCTTTGATCTCTTTGGGGGGGGCTTCATTTATAGTCACTTGATCTGCCTCCTTATAGCCTTATAGTCTTCATTTTCCAGCTGATAGTAACAATAGTAACTTAAGTGGCTCCCGAATGCTTCTAGGATCAAATACAAGACATTTTTGTTTTAACATTTAAAACCCTTCTTAATCTGATGATTCCTAGCTTCCTGTGCAGACTGATTTCATACTGCTTTCCTTTTCCTGTTCTATCTTCCAGCCAAACTGGCCCATGCCATTGCACAGGCTATCTGCTCCCTTCCTCCCCAAGTTCTTCTCCACCCCCTCATCTTCACCTCTTAGAATTCCTACTTCTCTTCGTGGCTCTGCTCAAGTGCTGCTTCCCACAGGACACCTTCACTGATTATTGCAACCATTAGGGTTCCTATCTGTTGCAGCCGTCTTTTAAGAGCTCACCTTGTATGAGCCCTTTGATCTCAGAAGTGAGATGAATGAGGCAGGGGAACTCATAAGCTGTGAAAAGAGCTCCAGTTTATTATGCTGCACAGCCTTGTTGATATACATTTTTGCAAGTGTGATCAGCCCGTGAACAGTAGACAATCCCCAGTCACCATTCAGAGAAGCAGCTCGTGGGCATTACGTATGCATGGTATCTGCCAATGGGAGGAGAGCCGACCCAGCCACGTCAGCAACCCGCTCACAGGCGAGAGGCCCTGTCAAGCCATTCCTGCTCACGAGCAACTACCTGTGACCCTCAGGATCAACCCATTCCCATGCCATGCAGCAGTGCTCCTTGCTCAACAAAGGCGTTTTTGTAACGTGGCAGAAAACCTATTGTGCACCACAGGTCAAGGTGGCCTCAGTACTCCCTTTCAGCAAGGCCCCATACCCTAGCACCGGTCCCTCACAATTACTTTGTATTTACTTTGAATATACTTTGTATTTTCTTCCCTGTGTATAATGTTGTCTTTCCCCAGTAGACTGGAAGCTCCTTGAGGACAGGCACTCTTGGTGTTTGATCTTTGTATCTCCAACACTTATTACAGTGCCTTGCATGTTTTGTAAAAGATTAGGATATTGGATCGTATTCATCTCTTCTCCCCCAGTCATGGATCACACCGTGGCCAGCTTTCCTTTCTTTATCTCAGATTCCAAGGTGGAATGATCATCTGGAATTGCTCCATATGATTGAGAATTGGGCTCAGAATACTGGCTTCCTTATCCTTTTTTTTTTTTAATTTAAATTTTTTTTATTAAAGCTTTTTATTTACAAAACATAGGCATGGGTAATTTTTCAACATTGACCCTTGCAAAACCTTCTGTTCCAAATTTTGCCCTCCTTCCCCCACCCTCTCTAGATGGCAGGTAGTAGTCCAATAAATGTTAAATATGTTATAATATATGTTAAATCCAATATATGTATACATAGTTATACAGTTATCTTGCTGCATAAGAACATCTCCCTTATCCTTAAAACCAGCCAGGAACTTAGAACGAAAACAAGCTGCTCTCCTTCTGGCCGAGAGTGCCCCACTCCACCACATCCATCATAACTGTATTGTTATGGCTCCATCCCTGCAGAATTCTTCACTGATTTCTGCCTTTTCTCCAGCAGATCTCAGTGCCATATAAGAATGGGAGGAAGGTACAATAGGCTTCTTCCCAAGCGTCTCCCTTCTGCTTTCCCCATGTCTTAGCTGTTTGACTCCTCAAATGAGATGTGAGGGTTCCCAGGGTTACTCAGATATACTCATGGATATTCAGAGTCTCTACCCATTGCCTCTTAGCTGTCCTTTGTGCCCTGGTCCAGGCATCTGAGACTGTGGGGTTTATTGCTGGCTCTTGGATTCTGTGTCTGGTACATTTCCAGATTTCCTATCTTAGCATCCTCATGTGGTCAATTTTCTCTATAATGTCTAGTTTGGTAGGTAGTTTCCTTTCAGGTTAAAGTCCTTTAGATTCATTTCATGCAAATGACTTTTTTTTTTTTATTTTTTTATTAAAGCTTTTTATTTGCATAACATATGTATGGGTAGTTCCTCAGCATTGATCTTTACAAAGCTTTCCATTACAAATTTTACCCCCAGTCCCCTCCCCTCCCCTAGATGGCAGGAAGTCCACTACGTGTTAATAATGTTGAAATGCTTGAGAAGTTATGCAAGAAAAATCCTATCTACAAGAAAAAAAAGAAAATCAGAGAAAGGCAACACAATGCAAGCAAATGTCAATAGAGATCATGAAAATGTTACGTTGTGGTCCATATTTCATATCCCTCTCTCTGGGTGTATATGGTTTTCTTCAGTGAACAATTGGAACTGGTTTGAGATAATTCTTTGTTGCAGAGAGCCATGTCCATCAGAATTGATCATCATGTAATATGGTTGTTGCTGTGTATGATGATCTCCTGGTTCTGCTCGTTTCACTCAGCATCAGTTCATGCAAGTCCCTCCAGGCCTCTCTGAAATCATCCTGCTGGTCGTTTCTTACAGAACAATAATATTCCATAACATTCATATACCATAATTTATTCAGCTATTCTCCAGTTGATGGGCATCCCTTCAGTTTCCAGTTTCTAGCCACTACAAAAAGGGCTGCCACAAACATTCTTGCACATGTGGGGCCCTTTCCCTCCTCTAAGATCTCTTTGTGATATAAGCCCAATAGAAACACTGCTGGGTCAAAGGGTGTGCACAGTTTGATAGCCCTTTGAGCATAGCTAAAAACCCAAATTTCATTTTCAGATGTGACCTTCTTATTTGGCAGTGATGATGCAATAGCCCCCTGCCCACAGTTTCTGCACTTCATTGTTGAAAACTTCTTCCTCTTCAGCAAGGTTCCTGCTATGACAGTATTATTTGTCACCACATGAATCACCAGGAGTGGGTGATTTTACCTGTCCAGGTTGGACAGGTCTTGAGAAATTTTCAGATTTACGCCCTAGGAAAATAATAGGCCTTTCAGTCTTTGAGGTCAGCAGGTGCTCTTGGCTCTCCTCACCAACCACCACTTTCTGTCTACTCCCCACGGAGAATGATGGGATGAAAACAGGATTTCAGGAAGATTCACAGCTAACGTTATTTTTAAAATCCCACCAGGGCTCTCCCGTCCGCCCAGGCAACAGCTTTCTTCGTGATGGGGCTTCCCTGGGCATGCTGCGAGAATTGATGGTCGTTATTCGAATCTGGGGCCTCCTGAAACCAAGCTGCCTGCCCATTTACACTGCGACCTCTGACACCCAGGACAGCATGTCTCTCCTTTTCCGGCTCCTGACCAAACTCTGGCTCTGCTGTAAGCATCAGGGAGTCTTGTCTGAGGAGATGGGGGGAAGTGATTAGTGACTTCATGGCCCAAGAAGCAGAGAAGTCATTTCCCCTCTGGGCTGTGCCCCAGCTTAGTCTGTGACTCTGAGAGAGCTCTTAGAGCTTTGCTGGTCACAGTTTCCTCGTTTCTGAAGTGAAATATGGCAGGTGGTGGGGCTTGTCAAATGGATTTGACACGGGGCTGATTGGGCTTTTTAAGAACAAGTGCAGTCACAGAAGGGTAAAGGGGTGGGCTCCGAGTTAGAGCAGCTCCCATGCACAGGTGGTGATGGTGGTAACGGACACCAGCATTGAATAGCGCTTCAAGGCTTGCAGAGCACTTTTACAAGCTTCATTTCATCCCAACAACTCAGCAAGGGAATCACTATAAGATCTCCATTTTACAGCTGAGGAAACCCAGACACACAGAGGTGAAGGTCCCCAGCGCCACACTGCTGGCCAGCACCTTGTGCAGGACTCGGACTCGGGTCTCCCTAGCCTTGAGCTCAGCTTTCTGTCTGCCCGCTGCCTCCCAGGAGAGGACTAGATGGATGACAGTCGGGATCCTAAAGATCTCAGTGGGTTAGAACCGTGGACTAAATCAAATAATGTGAAATTTTCAAATGTTCAGTCCCTTACTGCCTGGACGCAGGATGGGGCAAGTGTGACTAGGCCTCAGGGCCTGAGGAAGACGGCCTTGGTGGGAGGGACTGGGGCTGGGAAGGCAGGCTCTCCCAGGTGCTCCACCACAGGCTACCCCTGGAGGCTTGCTGCCGTCAGTTCTGGGCACCCGCTTTAGAAGGGCCTTGGTCAGCTGGAGCATGTCCAGAAGAGGCCAGCCAGGGTCATGAGGAGCCTTGTGATCGTCCTGTATGTGGATCAGCTGAGACCAGGCAGGTCACCATCAAGAGGGCCTGGACCTGTGCTGCTTTGGAGAGGGATAGGTCCAATTTCCCAACAATTAGCATTTTCCCATAGTGGGATTCTCCCTCAAGAGGTTGTGAATTCCTGGCCCCTGGAAGACTGAGCAGAAGCTGAGGCAGTGACTGCATATGTGGGCGGTTATCGCTGGGCTTCCTCCTCAGGTGGGGTGGCAATGTCAGAGCTGGCAGGGACCTGGGAGAGCCTCTGAAAAGACAGACAGGCAGGGCGGTGAATTGTCTAAGGTCATGCAGCTGGCAGGGGGCATTTCACTTGGACCCCAAAATGTCAGAGCCTGAAGGGGCTTGAGGCCCTAGACATTGAGCAACCCCTCATTTCAGGGGCTCTCAGAAGGGATCAGACTTGCTCAGGTCAGTGTTCAAGCCAGTCTCTGGATCAGAAAAATGAATGAAAGCATTTATCAAACACTGTGTGCCAGGCATGGTGCTGGGCCTGCCCGCGAGGCTCTACAGTCTTACAGGGGAAGAACACTCATTCAGGGCCCTGGGACATGGTGGGGCTGTGTGTGCATGTAGGGACATGGAAGCATTTTGGAGGCCCGATTGTGAGCAGGACGAGGTAGCAGCTGTCCTTCCAGAAAGAACCAAGGAGCCGAGGTGGGGTCCGCCTTCTGGGAGGAGGGGATGAGAAGGGTATCCTGGTGTACAAACGACTGGGAAGTGTCTGGTGGAGGGAGCAGAAGCATCAGAGGGCATTTAGTTTGTCTGACCATGGGATGGGCTCAGAAGAACACGAGCCCCCTGGCTCAGGCTTCTCTCTGAGGACCTTGCTGGACATGGCACTGTAGAAGGACAGTTCTGCCCTTGTCACAAAGCTCTTTCCTCCTCCTCCTCCCCCCAGTGCTGCTGCTAACAGGCCCAGCACCAGAGCTCCAAATCCTCCGGGGCCTCATGAGGAAGTTCTTGCTTCCTGCCCATCATCAGCCTCTCTCTTCTAGGTCGGGATGAGAACCACCCCTCAGAGCCCGATGAGACCCTCATTGACGAGTGTTGTCTCCTCCCAAGTCAGCTGCTCATCCCCAACCTGGACTGGCTGCCCATCAGCGACGGCATCATCAGCAAACTCCAGAGCAAGCAGCTGGTGCGACTCCAATTTGGGAAGGCTCCCGGGCTGCTCGGCTATGCCGGCACGCCGCCCTTTGAGGTCATTGCCAGGTAGGCGCATGCAGGGGTGGGGACCCCTGGAGAGAAGCAACTAAATGTGTTCTGTGTGGCTGCAGGAAGCGGGAAGGGTAAAGGCAGGAGAGTCCACATGTACCCCCAGGACCGAAGGCTCGTGGACAGGCCGTGCTGGAGGACTCCCAGCATCTCAGGAAGCCAGTCCTGGGCTGGCCAGGGACCCTGCCCCCCTCAGCACCCCTGATGGCTTGAGCACCCAGAGCAGGGACAGGGCATCCCGGAACATTGCAGTACAGCTCCTGGTCAAGAAGTTTGTCCTTTGGCTGGAGCGATACCTGCAGCTCGTTCTGCCAGGGAAGCTGGCGGGCAGGGCTACTAACCGAAAGGCTGTTTGATGATCGTATTTAGCATCTCATTTCATTTTGTATGAATAAATGCCCCTGAGAAAGGGGGCAGAGCCCTCAGCTTCATCAGACTGAAGGTGGAGAAGCCCCCGGACAGCTGGGATTTAGACGCCTCTGCTTCCTCAGCTGTGTGAAGATGGGCAGGAGGCTGGCGTTCCCAGAGCTTTTCAGAATCCTCTAGAAAGGGAGGGGAGGGACAAGTATTAAGCGCCTACTGTGTGCTTAGCATTGTGTTAAGTGCTTCACAAGTACATCTTCTGATCCAGTGTTGTCGTGGTCCTCTGAGGGACACCGCCTGACCCTCCCATTCCCCGGTTCTCGTTTCTTTCTGTGCTCAGAGCCCCCGGGCAGCCGAAGATTGATCACCTCAGGAGACTGCACTTGGGGGCCTACCCCACCGAGGAATGCAAGTCCTGTACCAGGTGAGTGCCCTGGAGCCCGGGCCAGGAAACCCAAGGTCCAGAGTTCTGCCGCCCATCCCCCAGGGTGCGGGACGCCTGGCTTTGAAGTCCACCTGAAGTTACTGGTGGTATGAACAGAGCCGAAGCCGGGGCTTCTGGGGCCCCGATCCCGCCATAACCCTGCCCCTGCCCGTCTGCCTTGCCCTGTGGTGGCCCTTCCAACTTCAGACACTTCTGAAGGGAAGCTTCCCTTCCACAGGTGGCCGATTGCTTGGACCCTGCCCCTTTTGGAGCACAGCAGTCCCTCCCCCTGTCTGAACCATCTCTACCTTCTTCCCATTGCTAGAAGGTGTGAGGACTGCCCCCCCCCCCCAATCTCTGCCCGCAGCTGCCCCCTACCCCCCGGGCTTGCCCCCACGTTCTCACCTGCTCTGCTCCCTCCCCCAGGTGCGGCTGCGTCACCGTGCTCAGGTCCCCCCACAAAGCAACGGCGGTGAAGCAGTGGGAGCAGCGCTGGACCAAGAACTGTCTGTGTGGGGGCCTGTGGCGCAGGATGCCCACCAGCTATTCGTGACCTGGCTCTGTCCCCAGAGGGCACCCGCAGGCAGGGGCCTTCGGTGCCTCTTGAAGTCTTCTAAATAGGCTTGTAACGGACTGCACCAAAACCCAAGAACGTCGCCTTTGGGATTCCCAATCTTTCTCCTCGACGTCCCCATTGTTTGGCTTTGGTAGAGAACTTCTTCCCCTCCCTTCCCCCAGCAAAAATTCTGCTGAGGGAGCCAGGGTCCCCCCCCCCCCCATCAGGCCTCGGGCCGGGTGACTTTGGTCACGTGCCTCCCCTTTTGGGCCCGAGTCCTTGGACTGATGGTGGGTGAGGGCCCAGGTTGGGGGCTGAGGTCATAGATCATGGGAACGTGCGGAGGGACAGTCAGAGAGGGCTCTGCTCAGATCTGGACCTGGAAGGGGCCCTGGAAGCCATCCCCTGCCCGTCTCATTTTACCAATGAGGACATTGAGACCCCGGGAGGAATGGACATCAGAGACAGCGCTTGAACTTGGGCCAGCCCCACGCGTGCCTTTTCCTCCACATTGATCATGGTGACTCTGGGACGCTTCCCTGGCAAAGAAACGGACCAGACCGCCTTTGTTCTGGAAGGCCTCGTTCCCCGTGGTTCTGAGTCTGAGGGGGCCGCAGGGCCCTCTCTCTGAAAGCATTTTATTCCAGAATTTTCTGTCCTTCTCAAAGGATGACAGGACTTGCTTAAGGACGGCCGAGAGTACCACAGCACACTGACCAGTTTCTTCTGCAGCCTTTCTTGTCTTTTCGAGGGCCCCAGAGGCAGCCGGGCATCGTGGGCAGTGAGCCAGCCTGGCGGTCGGGAAGGCCGGCCCCCCATTGTTCCCATCCATGGGCTTTCCCACTGGCGTTCTTAACCTTATGGTGCCATAGCTCTCCTCGGCAGTCACTCTGAGGACCCTGGATGCAAAAAGTACACATAGGTCTGTATGTTCCTGCTTGCATACATATGTACATTTATACTTAGAACTTTTTTTTAAAGCTCACAGCCCTGGGTAAGAAGCCCGGCTTTAAAGTCTCGTTCTTGCTTTTGCCCTCTTCCCTGAAACAAGCCAGTCCTTCCTTTGTCAGGCCCTGAGGAGCGCCCAGTTCCCCCCACCACGGATATCTACTTTCCCACTTTAATTTCACTGCCAGGGAGAGTCCTGGATCCCCGACTCAGCCCCTCGCCCTCCACAAGACCACCTTCCACTTGAGTCCAGGACAGCAGCTGCTGTCCCTGAAACCTGCTGGAGATGGAGCCTTCTTGGCTGTGGAGGGAGGACGGCAGGCCCTGTGTGCTCCCCTTTCTCTCCCGGGGGGCTTGGCCCCCTCACCACCTCTCCCTGGCCCTTGGACGGGCCTGCTTCACATTTGCTCCTCTCCTGACTGGCTCTCAGGGAGTTGAGGGGTGGCGGAGGAGGGGCAGGGAGCATTTCTGTGTAGCCTCCCATTAGTTTGAGGGCTCTCCAAGGTCACCCCTTTCCACCACCTGCTGGGGAAGACAATTTTCTAACTCAGAAAACTCAATTACAGGTAAAGGAAGGGAGCGGACCAATGGCAGCCTCCTCTGAACCTGTTGGATGGGGATGAGACAGTGGAAAACTCTCTTCAGGGGTGGGCTGGGAAACACGGCTCACGTGTTTGGGCAGATTAATGAATCCCAGTGAATAGTAGCCTGGCCTTGAACCGCTGCACTCTGCATACGGAGCCCACTGCCAGGTGCCTACAGAGACCTGAGCACTCCAAGAAGCCTTAGCCTCGAATGTCAGACCTGGGGGAGGGGGCCTTGGTATGTTGAATGTGAGAGCTGGAAGGTCAGAATCTCCCCATCAGAGGTAGAAAGGACAGAGCAAAAGGCCATTCTGTGCACCCCATCCCACCTGGCCAGTGGCCATCTAGTCTCTCACTGATGGGCCGATGGGGCATCCTTTGTCCCCAGCAGAAATTTCGGTCAAACATTTGTTAGTAATGTGTGCCCAAATGGGATCCTCAGAGAGCTTCCATGTGTATAATTATATACTAAGTACATGGAGAGTAAAGATGAGGCAGCTTGGACCCATCGGGATTTAACATGGGCCCCAGACAGAAGGTCCTTTATCCAGGGCACTGATGCAAATGCTTCCCTACAAATCTTCCAAGTTGCCATTGAACCTCTAAGTCCTCTGTCCTCCGGTCCAGCCATTCCAGCCAATGTCAAACCCGCCCAGTGATGCCCTCCTAGCAAACATCTCCAGGTTCACAACGTTTGGCTAAAATCCAGGTGAACCCTGCCTGTGGCATCCCTCTGGTTTATTGGTTTGGTAACTTAATCCAAAGAGATTTTGATGGAGCCACATTTGGCAGCGGTCACTGTGTGTCACTGTGGTCAGTAGGAAGACCTGGCCATGCTCTGGGTAGCTGGTTGGCAAGAGTTTCCATCCCCCCGTTCAACTCCCATTGTTGGGAGTGCTGGTGCCTCAGCCATACAGAACAATTGGCTTGGTAGAATCCTATTTTGGTGCAAAGAGACGTGGATAAGATGTGGTCTGTGGGCCGAATGACACAATTGGACAATAGATGGAAGCCCTCTGTTAGTCTGGGGACATCCGTGCACCTCTTCCCAGAATGTCTTTAAATATATGGAACAAAACATGGGATTACGAAGGAAGCCAATTAAACTATACATACCAGGTTAGAGTACAATTCACAGTCTTGGAAGGGCCCTTAAGCTATATACATAGAAAATTATAATACAAGATAACATTATGTTAATTATTTAGGAGAGAGTTCTAAGAGAGTGCCAGGAAGCCATCCCTTATGCCTGGGGAAATCAGGGAGGACTTCTCCAAGGAAGTAGCATTTGAGCAGAATCTTTAAGAATTGGTAAAATTATCAAGAAAGGAGGGATTCAAAAGGAAGGAAACTCGGAGGCTGCCCAGTCCAATACACATAAAGGCAAGAGCCTTCTTTACCACCTCAGCAAGTGGCCATGTCATCTTTGTTTGAAGCTCTCTAGTGATGGGGAAATGCATCCATTTATGTAGCAGCAGTCCATTCCACTTTGGGAAAGGTCCGGCTGTTTGACAATCTTGATCAACCTAAATTTTCCTCTTGGCAATTTCAATGGTCCCACAGCAAATAGGATCCCTCTCCCACAGGGCACTTTGACTACTTGAGCCCAGCTGTGCATAACCCCCACCTCCATCCCAAGTTCCTTCAATTGAGCATGGGGCTGATCTCAAGCTCCTTCACCATCTTGGTTGCCTACCTCTGGACTCTACAATTTAACAATTTTTCAAAAAGCTTTAAAGTTATCCTTTTTGTGAACTTGACAGACATCAACTAGCATGGACATTTTTCTGTACATAATATAACAGAAGGTAACTGCAGGTAGAACTGTGAGTCTCCACTATATATAATTCATTTGTAAAACATTTAAAATGTTATATGGAAATTTCAACACGGCTCTGTGTCTGCTGAAACATCCTGCTCTCTTCTGTTTATTTTTATTTCCTTTGATGCACTTTGACCTTTTTGTAAATATCGATTTCCTCCTCTTTAAGTCTTTCCAACCCCCCAAAAGGCCCTCATGTAAAACAAATGCACTTACTGTCCAAAAATGCACTCTGCGCCCTAGGGAATCACCTTTTTGCCCACAGTGGGAGGCAAGCTTTATCATCAGTCTTACAGAGCCCTTCCTGATGGGTCATTTCATTGCCGTAGATCAATTGCTTCTGTGTTGCTGCTAACACCCACCAGGTGCCCTTTGGGTGACTCATAACCAGTTCCTTGGACATTCTCTATTTCATGAGTCAGCCATACACCGTCATCAGAAAAATGTTGATTTAAAAAGATAGAAGCTTGGGGTTATTAAAAAGCACTGGGAAATTTCCACGCAGTATAAAAAAAAAAAAAAATCTGGGCCTAGTTTCTTGTTCATTTAGATGCTCAAAAGTACCTGAAAGAGGGAAAGAGAATAAACACTCAGAAAAAATCATAGGCCTTATTACCTCCCCTCCAAGAAAAAAAAAGGCAACAAAATATGTTTGCATCAGTAACTGCCAACTCCTATTTACTTTTTCTTCTCTACAAAATATTAATGAGTGTAATCTGCTCACATGTTGAGAGCATCCATGAGGAAGATGTAACCTGGGCTTCAAACCTGGGGTATCTTTAATTGCTTGGTTTGAGATGGCCAAAATCCCAAGATACTTTTCAGTATTTTCTTTGTGAACCATAGACAATTCATGCTGACATATACATATTACATGGGACATTCCTTACAAAAGTATACAAAGACAATAGGCTTTCACAAACCATATTAAATCAAAACATCTTTACAGTCAGAATTAACTGAAAGGCATAGAGAATATGTAGTTCTATGATTATTGTTTGTTGGCTTTAAAAAGCATTTGATTTGATAGAGCAAAATATTTTCTTGAAAAGTTTCATCTAAAAGTTCACTATGCATGTCATAAGCATACAAAGTTTTTGGAGAAATATAAAGCAGAACCAAGACCCTTCACACTGCTAGGATTGTATCAAGATCAACTAGAAAGTCCCTCTGCCTTTGAAGTTGCTTCCAGACTGCTTCTACTTCACTGTGGAGTCTCTGATTAATTGCTGCTATCTAGTGTTCTTAACTGTTCCTAAGCTGTTTCTTCCTCACAGGAAATATTTACCATTTTTTGGGGGGGGGAGACATGTGCCTCATAATGTTGCAGCTCTTTTATGAGTCAGGCCTACAGTTGAACCCAGTTAGTACACCAAAGAGTCTCTCAGGACAAGACTGTCTTTACAATCTTGTTCCTCAGGGGCGACTTCCCAGACTACTTACTATTTTGAGTTGGGATGAGTAATACCCACTCTGGGGCTATCCCCCAACCTACACTTTTGCGGATTTGTCCATGTAAGGATAACTGCTACTTTGGATTGTAGAGAGAACCCTTCTTGGCCATACTTTTGACACTGGTTCCTGAGACCCCATGAGTGTGGTTCTTATTAGTAATCAGCCAGTAGATGAATCAACTTTCAGAGGAATTGCTAAGATTACACAGCAAGAACAGTAGGTACAAAACATCCCCTTCAAAAGCTGCTCACAGATAGATACAGTATCTGTGGAAAGAGTGGGCTCATCCTTGAATACAATGATAGTAAGGCACTGGAATAACTTAACTAGTTATTTTAAGTATAGGACAAAACTTAGTATTAACCTAGTATTTTTTTTTTTTTTTTTTGCTGAGGCAACTGGGATTAAGTGACTTGCCCAGGGTCACACAGCTAGGGAATGTTAAGTGTCTGAGACCAGATTTGAACTCAGGTCCTCCTGACTTCAGGGCTGGTGCTCTATCCACTGCACCACCTAGCTGCCCCCCTAGTATTGTTTTTAGGTCCATATCCACTCTTCAGTTTTACCAGGGATCACATGCAGATGCTTCTCCCCTTAAGTGATTTTCTTTCTAAATCCAGTTGTTCTTGGTATGTTTCTCAGTTCTTGATGCAGATACTTTTCTTAGCACTGCCCTGCCAGTTAACATGTTGCTGTGGCAGTTGAAAATCATGTGAAACTCATAAACTTGTTGATGGGACACGAATTGAAAACCATTTGGAACTCAAACTTGACTAGACATACCCACTTTGAGGTTGCTGCTCTGTCACTTATTCATTGAAGGAAATAACAGAAAATAATCAAACCCAAGCTCAGATTTTCCTAGCAGGACACAAGTGCTAGCCATTATTTGAAACAACAGCATGAAAAGTTAGGTAAAGGAAAATGGGACCCATTGATCCTCCTCTCCTAGCTTGAGATAGCTCACACAAAGCCTGCCTCCCTCACCATTGAAAAGGAAAGGCTTTGAGAGCCCAGCCATTTGGCTTTTGTAAAATGCTTAAAACATCAGCTCTTCCAGCTCAGCAGCCATTAGTATCCATGGGAAGAGTGGGCTCACACTAGGCTAGAAGTAACTCTACCCCTGGGACATAGTACAACCCCTTCCTATAGGTATATATCTATGATGTGGTGGTTCAGGGTTTGGGAAGAACATTTCAGACATAAAGGCAGAGAAGGTGGAAAAACTTTGATGAATGGACAGTAGTCAGGTTTGACTGGAGCCATTGCCCAGGAGGTGTTTGGCCAAAGAGAAGGCTAGAAGGATAGGTTGGAGATAGACAGTGCTGAGCCTCTATTGTCAGACAACAAGGTTGGCTCTGTACTCATAATGGAGAGTAGGGAACCATTGAAATCATTTCAATGTGGGAAGTAGGGCTTTAGAAATATAATTGCCATGAGGTAGATCCTCCAGAGGCTACTATTATGTGCTTAGCCCATCTGCTGTACTTGATTTTGGCAAATGACTTTTACCCATTAGTTAATTGGATTAATTTGTTATAATGCAAATGGGAAGGAAGAGCCTTTTCAGATCCTCTCTGAAAAATACATTTCTGCTCCCTTCTCAATGGATAATTTTTATAATTTTAATTGGAGGAAGAGAAAATCATTTCCAGCCCATCTTAGCAAATTACTGTTGCTTAGTTAAGAGAATTTGCAGCAAAAACCCAATGGACTGAAAAATAGGGTTCAAACTTTTATCCCAGAGCAAGGGGTGAATGGTCAGTAGGACTATAGGGAACACCACTGATGTATAACTGGGCAGAGGGAAAGAGGCTGCAAGCTGTGGCCCTGTCCCCCAAATTAGTGGCAGAACAGAGTTCCTGACCAGAAGCTAACTGGAAAGAGACCAGTGTTCTAGGCCTGGCCCAGATGCATGGCAGCTATCTGGCCCTTTCTCTAATCTAATCCCTCTAAGTTCTGACATTCTATGTCGTGTCCCAAAGTCCCTGCCAGCTCTTGTGGAAGGCCATGTCTGAAAATCCTTGAGCTCAGGTCGGATACAAGGAAGATGCAAGGTCTCTTCTCACAGACATAAGTCCTTGAACTCTATCCCAGATGTGTAGCAAATAATAACTAAAGTTCAGAAAAACAGGTACATACATTGCAATGGCTAGTACTGGGGGGTAGGGGGGAAGGAACAAGTCAAAATAATATGAAATGTTAACAAGGAAAATATGCTATCTTCTTATTACTGCTTTTCCCATGAGAAAGAACAAGTTTTCTCTGTGATATAAGGATCTTGCCTGCTTGAATAAACTAATTGAGTGCCACTTGAGGCTCACTTAGCCTGAGCTTTTTCTTTGTTCTATTTGCTTTTCCTCACCTTCTCATCCTGTACCTCTGCCAGTTGCTGACAAATTCTGACAGTCTATGGCTTTGATATGCAAGGGAAATGAATTTCTACATGATGGGCTTCCAAATATCAAAAGTGGGCAACTCGGAGCAATTACTTTGGTCAGGAGGGCAGCCTCATTCTGCCCATCACCCTACTGGGTGACCATCAGTTCCTCTGCAGGTAAGCTGAGTTCAGGTTACAAGGGGGGAGTTCTGTTATCCTTTTGCCAGCAGGAAGAAGCTTTTGTGCCTTGATCCCCAGTGGAGCTGGCTCCAGAATCTAACATTGTGAATATAAGCCTGATGGGGGGGGGTGACAAGAGTGTTTGCACCTCCCTAGCTTGAAGAGATGAAGACTGTCACCCCAGGTGTCCCTGCCTTGTTTAATCACCAAACCTCAGTTCCAGACAGCAGCCAGACAGGGAATGATTAGCCCTTAAAAAAGATAATTGGATAAAGACAACAGTGGTGGGGAAAATTACCAGTCTCATTGTGGGCTCACAAAGAGGTGCTCTTTAGAACACCATTGAGCATCAGGACAAGGAACCTCATGTGGATCAGAAGAGGCAATCACCAGGAGTTAGTTGTGCCTCGTGATTGATCAGTAAGTAGAGGATGTGGCCCCTAAGAGGAGGCTGCAGGGGATTCAGACCATGTGAAATTCTTACTAAACTCACAGAAAGACTGGTCTGCTCTTGTGGCCTCCTCCACCATCCACTTACTCAGTCCCTCATCATCTGGCTTCTGACCCCACCACTGCTGAAATGTCAACAACTATGTTCAAGCTCTGAGAGATCTCAGAACCCAGATTGTTAGAGCTAGAAAGGCTAGAACATAAAACAGATCATGCAGGTTCTGGAATGACTGAACTTAGATTGTAGAATGTCCAAACTCTGAGGGAATTAGAACTTAGATTATTAGAGCTAGAAGGGTTAGAACATATAGAATACTAGGACTAGAAGAAGCCTTAAAAGCATAGAACCCAGAATATTGGGAGGATGTCAGAATAGATAATATAATGCTAGAAGGGATCTTAAAATGTAGACCATTTCATAGAATGGTAGAATTGGACAAGACCTAAGAATGTAGGACCTGGAAGAGGTCTTAAAAATAGAATATTAGAACTTAAAAGAACCCTGGAGACTATCTCCTTTAGTTCCTTCCTCTGTAAAGAAGGGGAAGTCAAAGCTTGGAGTAAGGAAATGAGTTTTCCAAGAGACAGTAAGTTGGTGCCAAAGCTCAAATCTTCTGAATCCCAGTCCAGGACATTTTGCATCATACCTGAATGGGTTCAAACACTGGCATTGTCCAAGTTCCCTTATCATCTCCATGTACCTGACTCTCAAATTCACCTTCTTTCTCTGGGTCTGCATCTCCAGCTGCTGGACACCTGCCCTTGGATGTCCCATATGTACCTCAAATGTAGCATGTCCAAAACCAAACTCATTATCTTGGCCATCATAACAATCAATCATCCATCTTTTAATGTACTGCAGTTACTCCCAGGGAATCCTCACCAGTTTCCCTATTCTTTTATTTAATAGTATTTTATTTTTTTCCAATTGCATATAAAATATTTTTCAGCATTTATTTTGTAAGATTTTGAGTTTTGAAGAGGAAAATGTGGTCTATATAAATCTGACTATATAGACCACATTTTCCTCTTCAATAGACTAAACTGGTAAAAAAAAAAAAAGAGGGGGTGGGGGGAGGTTCTGATTTCAGAAACTCTGGGCTGGAAGTCAGGAATCCTGGATTTGAGGACTTGTTCAAAATCAAGTCCCTTCCACTCTGGGGACTTGAGTTTCTTCCTCTGTAAAACAAGCATTTTGGACCAAATTGGGAGTTCTTAACCTGGGCTGTATGAATTTGCTTACATTTTTTTTTTTAAATTTTGATAATCCTATTTCAATATAAGAAGCAGCTATGAAGGGCAGTGGATAGAACAAATCAGGAAAACTTTGCTTCCTGAATTCAAATCCAGTTTCAGACACTTCCTAGCTGTGTGACCCTAGGCAAGTCATTTCAAAAAATGTTTGAAATTGTTTTCCTCAGTTTCCTCATCTGTAAAATGAGCTGGAGAACAAAATGACAAACCACGTCAGTAGCTCTGCCAAGAAAACTCCAAAAAGGGCTCAAAAAGAGTTGGACAACTGAAATGAGTGAACAACAACAATAAGATTTCAGTATTACTGGTTTCCTTTGTAATCTCGTGTATTTTTTTTAACATATAAATAACATTCTGAAAAGGAGTCAGCCAACTAACTACCATAGAGTTTCTATGGCGAAAATAAAAGTTGAGGACAACCTCCCAGTACCTAGACAATCTCCAAGCACTCTTTTACCTCTGACATTCTATGGCTCTGTAAACTTAGGGAACTGTAATCACCCTTGTAATCTGATTATGCTTTGCCTAGCAACTCTTAATAACATGTGTTAGGAGCTGAAGTTAATTGTTTCTGGACATTTACCAGCCTTCCCTCTTTCCGGGAAAATTATGTAATTTGTATTGCTTTGAGAAGACAACAATCCCATCTTCACCTCTAAATCTCTTCTCTAAGCATTCAAAACAAAATGACCTGGATGCAAATGCTATTTCTTTCTTTCTTTTTAAATAATAGCTTTTTCTTTTCTTTTTGAAACAAAACTTTTATTTTCAAAACATATGCATAGATAGTTTTCAACATTCACCCTTGTAAAACCTTGTGTTCTAAATTTTTTTTCTCCCTCCCTTCCTCCTCCCCTAGATGACAAGTAATCCAATATATGTTAAACATGTACAGTTCTTCTATACATATTTCCACAATTATCATGCTGCATGTAGCTTTTTATTTTCAAATATATATGCAAAGAGGGGCAGCTAGGTGGCGCAGTGGATAGAGCACCAGTCCTGAAGTCAGGAGGACCTGAGTTCAAATCTAGTCTCAGACATTTAACACTTCCTAGCTGTGTGACCCTGGGCAAGTCACTTAACCTCAATTGCCTC
>JAJPUD010006486.1:47095-60598 GCA_023553655.1 Myrmecobius fasciatus
AAGTATCTCCATATAATCTCTAACAATTTGTATACAAGTATCTATCTGCCCAAGTACAAGATATAAAAGTATCCCCATACAACCTCTAAGTTTCCTTTCAGTTCTACATCTACATCCCTTAACTTCTGACTTAAGTCCATGATTTTGCAACCACAACAAGGACTATTGACCCTGCTCAGTCATGTTATGAGGGCTTTGACACCCTTGTTTGGAAGGGCCTGACTAGTTCTGATTTTCTCTATTCTGAGGTTCCATGCAGCTCCCATATCCTCTGTAAACTCCTACTCTGACATCCTGCGTTCTTTTTTTAAAATAGTATTTATTTTTCCAAATACATGTAAAGGGAGTTTTCGGCATTCATTTTTATAAGATTTTGTGTTCCACAGTTTTTTTTTTCCTTCCTCTGTTCCCTTCCCTGTCCCCAAGACAGCAAGCAATCTGGTATAGTTTAAACATGTGCAATCTTTTTAAACACAGTTCCATGTTTGTCATGTTGTGCAAGAGAAATCAGTCCAAAAAGGGAAAAAACATGAGAAAGAAAAAGCAAACAAACAAAACAAACAAAAAAGGGCAAAAAAACTATGCTTCGAACCACGTTCAGTCTCCATAGTTCTCTCTCTGGTTGCTGATAGTGTTTTTCATTCCAAGTCTATTCGAACCGACTAGGATCACCACATTGCTGAGAAGAGCTGAGTTTATCACAGCTGATCATCACACAATGTTGCTGTTATTGTGTACAATGTTTTGGTTTGGCTCACTTCACTCAGCATCAGTTAGCCATCCTGTGTTCTAAGAACTCTCCCATCCCTGACATCTTGTATTCTAAAAACCCTCTCAACTCTGCTATTCTGGGTTCTAAACCTAGCTCTTACAACTCTCTGAGAATCCTCATTTTAACTTACACTGATGATTCAGGTGTCCAAGGAAGGATACGCTTCCTCCCTAAGATTTTTTTTGGAGTACCCCTAAGTGGCAAGGGTAATTCCATCCCTAATTCTCTAATTCCATCACTTTGAGCTCACGTTCTGGTGTGTACTATTCTATGTTAACCATCAGTGATTATATCCTCAGCATGATTTTGCCAATTAACTTAAATTAGTTTTTACGCAATCCAAATCATATTAAGCACATACTATGTTCCAGTTCCTATGCAAAGCTTGGAGATACCAATAAAAGTACAAGGCAGTCCCTGACCTCAAGGACTTTACAATTTGATGGAGCAAGACCACATATTAAAAAAAAGGTTAAAAATGGAAGGGCAGGGGAGGTAATTGGTGGAGAGGTTACCTGGGTTACAATTTGATGGAGCAAGACCACATATTAAAAAAAAGGTTAAAAATGGAAGGGCAGGGGAGGTAATTGGTGGAGAGGTTACCTGAAGCTAGGGAGGCAAATGGACAGGAGAAGTAAGACTTTCTTTTTTATTATTATTAAATCTTTTTATTTTCAAAACATATGCATGGATAATTTTCAACATTCAACCTTGCAAAACCTTGCATATTAATTTTTTCCCTCTCTTCCACCTATCCCCCAAAACAACAAGTAATCTGACACATGTTAAACATGTACAGTTCTTCTATACATATTTCCACAATTATCATGCTGCACAAGAAAAATCAGATCAAAAAGGAAAAAAATGAGAAAAAACCAAAAGCAAGCAAACAACAACAAAAAGAGTGAAAATACTATGTTGTGATCCACACTCAGTTTCCACAGTTGAGAAGTAAGACTTCCAGAGAAGATTTTGTTTGCAGAATAATGAGTTTCTGGAGATGACGAAATCCAAGAGAATAACCAGATGGGAAATGAAAAAATATTTACTGAGAAGATATATAGGATGAACATTCATCCTCCCAGCATCTGAAGGCATGCTCTCCCCTCTAGCATCTCATTCCATGGGGAGACTTGGTTGAAACTTAAAACAGTATCTACATTTACATTCACATTACTAAGTTCACTTCAAATTCAGCATAGCTGACCGATGATTCTCCTGGATAAATGGAGTTGCTTGGTACTTTGCTCCTTTGCTCCTGGCTCAATTGTAAACAAAATCTAACATAATAAATTCAGGCTCCTGGACATCATGTGAAATTCACAAGATCATAACTTTTTCTTATATTCTCTCTGTCTCTCTCTCTCTCTTTCTCTCCCTCCCTTCTTCTTTTTCTTCTTCTTCCTCCTCCTCTTTTTCTTCTTCTTCCTCCTCCTCTTTTTCTTCTTCCTCGTCCTCCTGTTCTTCTTCTTCCTCCTCCTCTTCCTCTTCCTCCTCCTCTTCTTCTTCTTCCTCTTCCTCCTCCTCCTCTTCCTCTTTTTCTCTTCCTCCTCTTCCTCTTTTTCTCTTCCTCCTCTTCCTCTTCTTCCTCTCCTCCTCCTCCTCCTCCCTCTTTCTCTTCCCCCCCCTCTCTCTCTCTCTCACACACATACACACACATACACACCCTTCATATGCTATTGTATATTTGTATATACAATATTGTATTGTATATTGTATATTGTATTTTACAGATGAGGAAGCTCAAGCTAAGAGAGACCAAGGATCACACAATTTGTGTGGGTCTTTGATAGAATTTGAACCTATCTTCTTCCTGAATCTAAGTCCAAACTCCTCCATAATCCTCTGTCCTCTGTCCACATCTCCTAAAAAATGAAGAAGCTAAAAAAATATTATTTTAGACCTAGTTACACCTGTCAGCAACGATACCTAACAGCTTTGGTGCTGTATTTTGGCTAGCGGGAGGAGCTCTGTTTCCCTATGGGTAAAGTATAGCCTCATCTGGGTGACATTTAAAGCCCTTTGCAATCTGTTAAGGGTCTGTAATAGCTGCTATTGCCATAATGGTGACACATAGTGGTCATTAGATGGTGAGTTGTAGTAACTAGTATTGCTGCCAAGAGTTTTTGCAGAGATTTCTGGGTAAAAGATGCAGGAAAGAGAAAACTTAAGGAATCAGTTGCAAAGTTTATGTGCCATCCTGCAGCTGGACATCATGCAAGAGGTTCAGTGGCTGCAAGCCAGTTTCTGTCATTGTCCCTCTGAAAGGAAAAGAACCAGAGGGGGACAAAAGGCCTGGGTTCCCCACCTCAACCCACATGGCACCAAGTTGGAGCTTGTTGCACAAACTCCCTCTTGTAGTTGTATTCCCTTAGCACAGTGCATGGCACATAGGAATTGCTTATTGGATGCTTCATTCATTCATTCATTCATTCATTCATTCATTCATTCATTCAGCTTTGGTTTGAATGAACTGGTCCCTGAGCTCCTCCCAGCCCTGACATTCTATGTTTTGTACTGAGAGAAAGTCCAGAGAACATGAGCTTTGGCTCCAGAGGGCAAAGAAGCAAGTTCTGGCCTCTTGCTAAATAAAGGGCAAGAGAGGCTTCTGCTTGGTCCATTGGTCTCCATGAAGGGAGGGGGAATGAGACCAGGCTCAGACCACTTTGGACTTTAGCCTCTCCTTTCAAGCTACGGAGAGTGGCTCTTCCTGAATTAGTTGCCATCCCTCAATGACACAGTCTCCCCCCCAAATCTCCTCCTCCCCATGCTATCCCGCCCCCACCCCACCCAAAGCAAGGATCAAGGGACCAAGCAAGAACCTCTGGGTCCAAATGACCTTTGCATTTTTAAGGTGGTTTTTTTTTTCAGTTAACAAACATTTAGTCATCTCTCCCTCCCACTGAAATCTCACCCCATCCCAAAACTGAAAAAAGAAAAACAGAATTTTTAAGTCTGCAGAGTCAGGAACAGCTCCCTGTGTTGGTCAGATCCAGAAATGTAGATCTCATTCTGCTCCCTATGAGGGCATCATACCCGGGCAGAAGCTGTCACCCAGTCCTGGAGCCTGGAGCATGGTTGGGCATGGTCAAAGTGTTTCACAGGTGTTTGTACAGTGCTGTTGTTACTGTCTAAACTGACTTTGATTCTGCTTACTTCATTTTAGCATGTCCCACCATCCCTGTGGAACCAGTGTGCTATGCTACGATCTTCCCTCTGTAAGAGTTCTAAGGAGGTGGAAGGAGAGAAGGAGGTCTTTCATCCTGGGTTCTAAGGGCCCTCCCAGCTCTGACATTCTGGGTTCTAATAGCCCTCCCAGTTCTGACATTCTGGGTTCTAAGGGCCCTCCTAGCTCTGACATTCTGGGTTCTAAGGGCCCTCCCAGCTCTGACCTCCTGGGTTCTAAGGGCCTTCCCAGTTCTGACATCCTGGGTTCTAAGGGCCCTCCCAGCCCTGACATCCTGGGTTCTAAGGGCCCTCCCAGCTCTGACCTCTGTGTTCTAAGGGCCCTCCCAGCCCTGACATCCTGGGTTCTAAGGGCCCTCCCAGCCCTGACATCCTGGGTTCTAAAATCTCTCCCGGGTCTGTGTCCAGTTTTTGGCCCCAGAAGCTAGACATTTAGATAGAACTGGCATCTCAGCCCTGCTTTGTCCCTAACTTGGCTCTGTGCCATAGAAAAGCTCCTGGGGGAGATTTCTCAAGGCTACAGGAGAGCCTTGTCCAGATGGAGAAGCGCCAGACCTTTGAGACAGGAAACTCCGCCCATCCTCCGAGTCCCTGGAGGCCTTGGCTTCGAGAGTGGAGGGGAATAACCCTGAGTTCAGCCAAGTGTGAAGCTGGCCTGACATATCTCCCAGGGGACAATCCTAGGAGGGAGGAGATGTTGATAATGGATGGGGGCCAAGGAGAAAAAGGACAGGTGGGAAAGGGGTGAAAAGGTTCCCTCCTGGGCTACAGCCTTCCTGACCACATCCACTGGTCAGCTCCTTCTCAGGGCTGGTCCAGAGGACTCTTGTCCTCCACCCAGGAAAGACCTTCAGATCTCTCCATAGCTCAGCCACCCGTGGACTAGCTTGCTGACCTCCTGCCCTCCCACTCCATCCCACTTCTCCTTCCAGACAGATCATCCTCATGGATGCAGCTGACATTTCCTCACCATATAATGGCTCTCTCATGCTAACTGAGGAAGGTTAGATTCTTCTGCCTTGTACTGAAGGCCCTTCACAGTCTGATCATCTCTAGCCACTCTGCTCTCTCCATGGTTACCTACCTTCCATTCAGTCTACACCTCTGATAAAATACCACTGTTGTAGATAAATATACCTACTACACTCCCATCTCCTTGTCTTTGCTCAGGCCAGTCTGTATGCCAGGAGCACCCTCACCCCCATTTCTGCCTATCTATCCTCCTCACCATCCCCAAAAGCTCTTGTGTTTCAGAAGCATCCTCTGGGAGCTCCTTGCATCCTCCCTCACACTTTCCATTATTGTTTCATTGATATATTTATTATCCAACATTTTGCATTAGAGTAATGTCTATTAAAGTTCTCCATTTTCCTCATCCTGGCTTGGATAGACCCTGTGCCTTGAGAGCCGTGCTGGGACAGGTCCCCCTTAACTGGAGAAGCTTAGCCCCTCAGCCAAGAACCAGCCAAGTTGGGAGCAGAAAAGGTGGAGGTGGGCCGAGGAACGAGATCATAATATTTTTACACATAGCAACTCAAAAAGGTGGTTTAATGAAACAATGGAGAATCTGGAATATGTGTTGGCAGCAGGAGAATCCACACTGCTGACATCAAGATCCCTGATGATCCGGTTTGTTGTTAGATGTTTCATGTGCCCCCCGAGTTCAAATCCCACCCCAGATACTTCGTGGGTGTGTGACTTTGTCAATTAACCTGTGACTCTTACACATGTTTAACCTATAGTGGATTGCTTGCAATCTAGGGGAGGGAAGGAAGGGAGAAAAATTCAGAACACAAGGTTTTACGAAGTTGAATGTTGAAAACTATTTTTGCATGTATCTGGAAAAATAAGAATTATTTAAAAAAATTAACCTCCATGATTCTCAGTCTCCTCATCTGTAAAATGGGTATATTACCTCTTTCCTTCTCCCTCTCCTTCTCCCTCCCTCCTGCTCTCTGTGTTTCTGTCTCTCTGTCTCTGTCTCTCTCTTTCTCTCTTCTTTTCTGTCTCTGTCTCTCTGTTTCTGTCTCTCTGTCTGTTTCTGTCTCTTTCTCTCTGCTTTTCTGTCTGTCTCTCTGTTTCTCTTTCTCTCTTTTATGTCTCTGTCTCTCTTCTGTTTCTGTCTCTGTCTCTCTCTGTTTCTCTATCTGTCTGTCTGTCTCTCTCTCTCTGCTGAGACCATTGGGGTTAAGTGACTTGCCCAGGGTTCATTAAGTTAAGTGTCTGAGGTCAGATTTGAACTCAGGTCCTCCTGACTTCAGGGCTGGTGCTCTATTCCATTGGTATATTACCTCTAAGATCTATTTCCCAGTCAAGAAAATTCATGGAGTTACGCCTCTTTCCACTGGTTCCCCTTGCTATTAATACTTAGGATTTATTTTGTATTCATGTGTCTTTACATGGCTCCCCAAGGGTGTCCAGCCGTGTGTGTCCTGTTTTTAGCTAGCTATGCTGGAAACAATATTGAATATTAAAGAAATAGATTCATCTTAGTTGATCCTGGCAGTTCCATGACAAGAAGGCAGGAATCTACTCTTATTCAAACTTCTCAATGATGCAGGAAATCTTTTGATCTGTGCTTGTGAGGTCAGCCTTCTGATCAGCAGAGAAAAAGGATATCAATATGTGTGTATATATTTATATGTGTGCATGTATATACATATATATGTGTATATATAACATACACATGTATTCACACATACATACATAATATATATTCATACACAGCCATGCACATACATGAATACATACGCACGTGTATATGTGTGTATAGTTATCCCTTCCACATTGCAGAGTTAAGGGTATGTCAACCTTCTGAAGTGTAAAATCCATGTAAAATTTTTTGGCCCTCCCTTCTTACCAGAGGAGAAGTCTGATCTTTTACTTTTTCCTTTATGGGATGTTTACAGCATCTTCTTGCAAAATTTGGGTTTAGTATTCAGTCATAGGTTCCTTGGCATATAGTCTGGGCTTCTTCCAATTCCCTCCCCTCCAATTTCCATTTAATTTCTTATGCCGATCCTTGATATATGGAAACGACATCAGGGAAAGTCACAATGTAGAAGAGATAACTGAATATATGTATGTATACACATATATGGATATGTGTACATATATATATATACATGTTGATATCTTGTGCATCTTTTCAAGTTTATACACACACACACACACACATACACACAGAGCTTGTGTGTATTTTTTGAAAATTTCCTGGACCTTGGTTGATTTATAATGCTATAATCTTGTAGCCCAATTTTAGGAATAAGAACAATATATACTCTCATACATCTCCAAACATTTTCCCTTTTACCTGCCCTGATTTCAAATTAGTCAGACTCTGGGTATTCTGGCTTAAATTCATTGGTCCGTTCTACAAACCCAAGTACACAGTCAATCAATCAATAAGTCTCCTTGACTAGAAAAGGCAGTGTAGGAGCTTCATCTATATTCTTTTTTTTCTTTTCTTTTTTCTTAATTTTCTTAATTCTTAATTTTCTTAATTTAAATACAATGCTCAAAAAGTTATCAAACTGTGCATACCCTTTGACCCAGCAGTGTTTCTACTGGGCCTATATCCCAAAGAGATCTTAAAGGAGGAAAAGGACCCCATATGTGCAAAAATGTTTGTAACAACCCTTTTTGTAGTGGCGAGAAACTGGAAATTGAATGGATGCCCATCAATTGGAGAATGGCTGAATAAATTATGGTATATGAATGTCATGGAATATTATTGTTCTGTAAGAAACGACCAGCAGGACGATTTCAGAGAGGCCTGGAGAGACTTACATGAACTGATGCTGAGTGAAATGAGCAGAACCAGGAGATCATTATACACGGCAACAACAAGACTATATGATGATCAATTCTGATGGACATGGTTCTCTTCAGCAATGATGTGATTCAAAGCAATTCCTATTGTTCAGTGATGAAGATAGTCATATACATCCAGAGAGAGGCCTGAGGGAACTGAGTGTGGACCACAACACAGCATTTTAACTCTTTCTGTGAATATTTACAGGCATTTTGTTTTCCTTCTTAGGTTTTTTTTTTCTTTCTAGATCTGATGTTTCTTGTGCAGTAAAATAACTGTATAGATATGTATACATATATTGGATTTGTCATATAATTTATCATATTTAGCATGTATTAGATTATCTGTCATCTAGGGGTGGGGGGTGGGGAGAAGGAAGGGAAAAGCTTGGAACAAAAAAAAGTTTTGCAAAGGTCAATGTAGAAAAATCACTCATATGTTTTATAAATAAAAAGCTTTTAATAAAAAAATAAAATAAGACTTAAATACAAAATAGGAAAAGGAAAAAAAAGTTGCCACATATACAGCAGAACATAAGAGAGAATTCAAAATATAAACCAATATCTTTCCATTTCAAGAAAGTCTATATAATACATACTATACATTATGTTCAGAACGATTCATCTTTTTTTGTTGTTTTTGCAGATTTTCTTTTGTTCTCTGCTGTGTACTTTTTCCTTCATTCTTTTTTTTCCCTTTTCTTCCCTCCCTTCCCAAGAAGTCTACAATTAAGTGCAGATATACACATACATATATACATACACATAGATATCTATAATCATACCTTTTTACATTCATAAGCATGTATGTCAGACTTTCTGTCATCTTTCTCTAAAAGTGGAAAACATCATCCTTCTTAGGTCCAAGTCTTCCCATATTTTCCTAAATACAACTCATCATTTCCTAAATATAATACAGCAATATTCTAATCTTAATTATTTTAAGTAGTCTAAAACAAATTTAATTAGTATGCCTGACAAATAGTGTAATTTCCTTATTTTTCTCTTTTGATTAAATCCCTTTTAGCTTTAATTCTGTTAGAGATCATGATTACTACCCACTTTTTTATCCTAATAAATTCTACTCCTGACTTTTATTTTATCTTTGTGTATAGCTCTTATTTTCTAACTTTTTTGTTTTATTTCTACTAGCTACCTTGCTCTTCAGGTACTTACTGTACTCTGTTGATGAGAACCTTGCTCTTATCCTCTCTTCTCCAACCCTTTCCTCTTTAGATCTTGTTTCTATCTGAATTTAGAAGACTTTTGCAGTCTTCCAAATATATGTTATTCTCTCTTTATTCCATTTTCATTAATCATACTCCCTTCTATTACCCTCCCATCCCATTCTTTCACTATCTTATTTCTTTATTAAATTTAGAAAACTTTTATTGTTTTCCAAATGTATGTGTTGTTCTCTTTAGCCCAGATTTGATGAGTAGGGTTCTCTCAAAAAATTTCTCCTTTATCATCTCCCCTTTTTCTGCTCTCTTATTTCTTTCTGAATTTAAAGGGTTTTTATACCTTTCTAGATATATATGTATTGTTTCCTCTTTAACCCATTTCCAATGAGAGTAGGATTCTGGAACTACCAGCTCTCTTCCCCCATCTGATTCCTCTGTCAGTCTTCCTTTCACACATCATTTGCATAATCTAATTATTCTTTTTACTTTTTCCTACATGGTTTTGCTTTTTAGAATCACATCATACTCAGCTCTACCCTAATCTTTCCTTAAAATTACTGAATTACTTATGACAGTCTTACATATGTAATTTATATTATCCATGTATAACAAGCAAAGAATCTGTTTTTATTGAATCCCTTGTAATTAGTCTTTATATTTACCTCTTGTGTCCTGTATGTTCAGTTTTATATTAAGTTGATGTCTTTTTGCAACAAAATCCTGAAAATCTGGCAATTCATTGAATGTCTATTGTTTTTTTCATTCAGGATTATGCTTAACTTTGTTGGGTATGATATTTTTGCCTACAACATTAGTACTTTTGTTCTTCAATATATAATGTCCCAAGACCTGTGAACTTTTAGTGTAGCCACTGTTAGATCTTGTATGATTCTAATTGTATTTAGATTGTTTTTTTTCTTCTTGTTGCTTATAATATTTTCTCCTTGACCTCAGGGGGTTTCAAATTTGACTATGATATTCCTGAAGATTTTCTTCATAGGATCTCTTTCAGATGGTGATCATTGAATTTTTTTTTCTATTTCTACTTTCCCCTCTGGTTCTAATTCTTCAGGACAATTTTCTTTAATTATTTCTTGAATTATTATATCAAGATTCTTTTTTTTTGCTCATAACTTTCAGGCAGTTTGATTATTCTTATATTTTCTCTTCTTGTTCTCCAGAGACCACACTGAGAGGTGAAAGTTCCTGTGGCTGGAACAGCCTTTGTCCTGGGAGCTTTCCACTGCCTTGCTCCAACTCTTGTTTATTTTTACCACTCTACATTCTCCCTGAGAAAATATTTTGTCTTGTTTGTGGTGAAGATCTGAAGAGCTTGGAACTTTTTGACCATCTTAGTGATGAATTTTCCACCATCTTCCCTTCATCTATATTCTTTAGTCATCATTTGGCTCACTAGGGTACCTTTTCTTTCTCTGCCCAAAGTGAGAGAGAGCTCTGACATTTTCTGTTCAAACATCTTTCCCAGCTATAACTATGTTCTATGAGGAAACGTTTTAGTCGTTTTCAGTTCTAATGTTCTCTAGCTCTTCCCAGAGGCAGCAGATCTGTCCACCCCACTCTCTCCATTTAATCCCCTTCATCTCCTTTCGGCCCCTTAACCTTCTCCCCAAAAAAGAGGAGGCTAAAGTGATGATTTTGTGGTGAATACTTTATTGAGAGTCTGCTTCATTAACAGTACCTCCTTCTTCCACCCTATCCCATAACTGGGGATCCCTGCAGGATAATCAATCCCACCTCCTTTCCCAGCTCCTTTGGATCCCCTGCAGAGGAGGGCGTTTTGTGCAAAGGGGCTCCAAAGCCAATCGGGTTAATTGAGGCAATCAATATGTATTAGGTGCTTTGAGATCCTCAAAGACAGTCACAGGCAGGTGTCCCTTGGATCCCTTAGGTCCCCTTCCTGCCTGGGAGGCCTAGGGACTCTCAGGATGAAGAGGCGAGGACACTGTCAATCCAGTCCACGTAGCTGGAGATCTTAGTATATATCCCCGGCTTCTTCCAGTTTCCGCACACTCGGGTGCCCGATGTCACGATGCCTTCAGCTACCCCATTGCAGACAAGGGGGCCCCCAGAGTCACCCTAGGGGGTTAAATGAGAAAGTCTATTAGGAAAGGTGGCCAGGCTGGAGGGGATCCAGCTGCCCCTCCTCAAAGATTCCATCCCAAATCAAGTCCCTCATTTTCCCCTTTGCTGAAAGCTCCCCCTGGCCCCAGTCATATTGGAGTTCTGAGACCCAGACCCCGGGCTCTTCATCCACCTGCTAGGCTACCCTCCCGACAATTTTCACCAATAAAGGTTCCTGCTCCTACAATCAAAATCGGCCTATGTGAAGTCCTCAGGTCTCCCCCAACCCCTCTCAGGGCCCACCCTTTTAACCCTACCCCACCCCATATCAAGATCTCATCCCCCACCATCCCCCACTCCCTCACCCCCAGCAGGACACCCTTCCTCCCAGCCCCTTACCCTACAAGCATCCTTCTTGCGACTTTCAGCACAGATCATCTTGTCGGTGATGAGGTTGTCATGGTAGATCCGCTGATTGCAGACAGCTCGGTCCATGATGGGCAAGTCCACCTGCTGCAGCCGGTCCGGTTTCCGACCCCCGTGGGTGGTGATACCCCAGCCGGCCACCGAGCAGAACGTGCCTCCAGGTATATCCCTGACCTCCCTCTGGTACGGGAGGGGCTGCACGGCCGGGCCCAGGGTCACCTTCTCAGAGAGCTGGGGATTGTGGGGGAGCAAGGGAGTCTTGGAAACCCATTCTCCAGATCCTATCTCTGAGCCCACCCCCTTCAACCTATGCCAGGAATAGAGGGACCTGAGCAGGGAACCCCACCTTGTTTCCTGTTTAGGCTAAAGAGCTCAAAGCACCATCTGTTCTTTTTTTTTTGTTGAGGCAATTGGGGTTAAGTGACTTGCCCAGGGTCACACAGCTAGGAAGTGCCTGAGACCAGATTTGAACTCAGGTCGTCCTGATTTCAGGGCTGGTGCTCTATCCACTGTGCCACCTAGCTGCCCCACCATCTGTTCTTCTAGGCCATCATAAGCTTAAGAGCTTGGGTTTCCTACCTCTATCTCATGTTTCATGCAAACAAACCTTTGTTAAGGGCATGTTATGGGCCAAGTTGCACTGGAAGATTTGTATTGTATCCAAAGGGACAACATGTACCAATATCAATCCACACAAAGTCCATAAAAAGCAATTTGGGGGTGAGGTTCTGGAAACTGGGGGTAGGGAGGAATCAGGAAAAGGAGATAGGAGGTGACTCTTAAGTTGCTCTTGGGAAAGGGGAACCTTAGGAATATTAAGAGGGGGAAAATTCAGTACTTTGAAATCTCTTAAAAACTTAGGTATATGGTCTCAGACACTTAACACTTCCTAGCTGTGTGACCCTGGGCAAGTCACTTAATCCCAATTGCCTCAGCACAAAACAAAACAAGGAAACAAACAATTAAAAAAACCCTTAAGTGTATCGATTCCTAGAGCAGCAGCCATACCCACTCTCCAGGGGAAGGGAAGGGTAATTTATGTCCTTTGAGATCTCCAGTGAAAACAGAACCCCTGAGCTTTTCTAGTGGGGTTGCTAGTAGGGGAGAAGGGGTCCAACTGACCTTGATGAGAAGAAGGTCATGGTGGATGTTGTCAGGGTGACTGTCTGGGTGAGGAAAGAGGCTTTGGACCTCATAGAGATGCTTGGAAGGTTCTGGCTGGGACAAGGAGTGGGCTCCCAGAAGTACCCGGACAGTTGATCCTGGTGATCTAAGGAAGGGTTTGCAAGCAAGTTGTAGGCCCAGGTAATCTCACCCATGTTTCCATTCTTTCCTTGCCCACTCACTGCTTGGCTATGCCCAAACTGGCCCTGATCCACTTCCCAAGTTAATAGGGGGAGGGGGTGAGGAGGATAAGGAAAGGATAAGAAGAGGAGACAGTGCCCAGAAGCCTGTGCTTTTCCTGGGGTCCTATTTCCCCCCAGCTCCCTGGCACTCTTTCCTCACCATCTCCATTCTCCTCCCATCTCAGCCTCCCAGACCCTACTTCCTCTCCATGTCCTGTCCTCCACCTCTCTCTCTCTCTCTCTAGCCCATCTTCATGCCCACAAACCAGCCCTACCTCTGCCCTCCAAACTCACATATCCTCCACACAGTGGGCTGCACTCAGTATCCACCACTCGTTCAGAAGGAAGCCCCCACACAGGTGTTTTCCATCTATCTGAATGGATGCCATGTATGGTCGGAGGTGGGGTACAGCTTCCCTGCCTCCTAAAATCCTTCCTCGTGGGCGGGCAGCTGGGGAAACAAGAAGTCTGTGAGGGGGAAGCAGCTAGAATGAGACTTACTTGATGCCTCCATTAGTCAATCAATCAACCAACAAGCATTTATTAAGCCCCTACTGTGTGCCAAGCACAGTGCTATTCGCTAGGAATAAATACAAAAATGTAACTATCCATAATATTAAGGAGTTTGCATTCTATTGAGAGAGTTTTATATATATATATATATATATATATATATATATATATATATATATAT
>JAJPUD010006486.1:60608-91896 GCA_023553655.1 Myrmecobius fasciatus
ATATATATATATATATATATATATATATATATATATATATATATATACAGAAAGGTGTATAAAATAAAATTAGAGTGGTTGAGTCCAAGAAAGGGAGAACTCTGGACTGCTTGGAGGGATCAGGAAAGGCTTAACATAGAAGATGGGGCTTAAATGGAGGGGAGGAGCCTGGGGGACAGCCAGGGCCAGGTAGGACTTGCTTCTGCACATCTCCTCCTCCATATCTGGCCCTGACTTTCAGAGAATCTCTCTGCAGCCTGACTCTCCTTACAACTGCACTGTAGGGCAACATGAGGGAAAAATTGGGGGTCAAAAGAGGATCATGGGCTTTTAGCTCTAAAAGGACCTTAGTGATTGTCTAGACCATCCTCTTATTGTACAAGTGAGGAAACTGAGGCACATACGAGCTCAGTAACCTGCCCCCCCCAGTCTCAGGGTGGGGTAAGTAGCAGAAAAGAGTCCAAATTTAGAGCCCTTTTCCACATGTAAAATGCAGAGGATAGACCACAAAACCCCCAATGTCTCTTCCACAGCTAGTTCCATGCCCCCATGATTCACTTTGTGCCTCGGTTTCCTCACTTGTACAATAAAAGGTAGGGATTACATAAACTCTGACTGCCAGTCTGGTTGCCCCTTGGAGCACTCCATGCATGCTACAGCCAGACACGGTGCATTCTGTTTGTTACCCAATCCCTCTTCCCACGTTCCTCCTCTGCACAGATAACCTTCTGTACTTGGCAAGTACTCCCTTCCCAACTCTCCCTTTCAGAAGCCTTTGTCTTCCTTCCTGGTCATGCTCAGCCATTGCTCTCCCCAGCCTCCCCTGCCTTGAACAAGTGAAAGGAGTCTCTCCTTCTCTCTTTTATTTGGAACTCTTCTTTGCACTAGTTTCAAGCTTCCATGCATTAAACTTATTTGCATCCGTAACAGTAATAATAGCTACTTCTGTAGTGTTTAGGATTTGCAAAGAGTTTTAGAAAATATTATCACATCTTGTTTTCCCAACAGGAGTGGAAGGTCCTATTGTTATGACCATTTTATATCTGATTTCAACCTAATTTTTTTTAAATCAAGCAATTGGGGTTAAATGACTTGCCTAGGGTCACACAACTAGCAAGTGTTACATAGTCTGCTGCTGGATTTGAACTCAGGTTCTCCTGACTTCTATCCACTATGCCATCTAGCTGCTCCTATGCCCATTTCATAGATGAAGAAACAGAGGCAGAAAAGTTACATGACTTGCCATGACTAGTCACACAGGTAATAAATATCTGAGAACAAATTTGAATTCAGGTCTAGTGCTCTATCCACTGTATTACCTCACTGTCCGCAGAAGACAATATGTCCCTGTATGCTTCTGGGGAATAAAACATGCTCCTTTTCAGTTTCCTATCCATAGCATATGGCTGACTCACACAGTGGACATTTGTTAATTCGAAGAGAATTAAATGCCTCATCCTGCCTAAGGCCCAGACTTTTGCGGTCTTTTTTAAGTTTTACTTTCCTGATCAAAGCCCTGAGGATTAACTTAATCTTACAGGTGAGGAAACTGAGTCACAAAGAGGGTAAGTGACTGAAAAGTCACACTGACAGAATCAGTTCCCCGGGTTCTAACTCTTGGGTTCAGGCCATTTCCCACTCTGCCAATGGGGACTCAGTTTACAGAATCACAGAATGTTACAGTTCCAGACCAGATTCTAGGCCAGACCCCACCATCTGCCTTTCTTCCCCTATAGATGAGGGAGTAAGTCCCAGATGGAGTATACTGCTTACTCAGGATCACACAGCAATTTAATGATAGAACTGAGAACAGAATCTGGGTCTTCTAATTAATCAAAGGCTCTTTTTTGTAAAATCCAGCTGCTTTTGATGCCTTGCTGGGGTGGAATGGGGGTGGTAAGGGAGCCCCCCTGAAGTCTACCTTACTCACCACAGGCTACCACCCCCAGAAGGAGCAGAGCTGCCAGACGTGTCCAGGTGATCATCATTGTGCCTCTCCTGCCCTCAAGCTCTATCAGAGAGTAGGAACTGGGGCAGGGACTTTTATGTGAAATTATGCTGGGCTGGGGCGGGTCCTGGGGATCTAGCAGGCTTGGACCTGGAACAGGGCCCAGGATTGTAGGAAAGTCCATGATTTCCCAAGAAGAAGGACTTGGCAAAAACATGTGGGGGTAGGGAGTGGGGGAGGTACTCATCTGGAGCCTTGGTCATTGAGGGACTGGGGGGGGGGAACAACATGGCAGAACCTGGGATGACCTGAGCAGGGAGTGGATGCCAGTGCCTGGAATCTGCCAGCACATAGAGACTCACCCCTTTCCCTCCTCTCCTCCTCTCTCCCTTCCTCTATACCTCTTCCACTGCCTTCTCCCTTCCTTCTCTCCTCCCCCTCTGTTTTCACTCTTCCCCTCCCTTCTCCCCACTTCCTCATTTTCCCCCTTCCTTCTCTCTTCCCCTCTGTTTTCATCCTCCCCTGCCCCTCTCCCCACTTCCCACTCTTTTCTCTGTCCCTTCCATACCAAAGTCAGAGTTTAGATGTAGCTTTTGCAATCTTCCCCAGGCCTATAGCAGCTAAATGGCTCAGGGCAGCTAGGTGACACAGTGAGTGTCCAGCCTGGAATCAGTAAGACTCCTCTTACTGGCCTCAGACACTTAATAGCTGTGTGACTAGCAAGTCACTTCACCCTGTGTATCTCAGTTTCCTTATCTGTCAAGTTAGTTGGAGAAAGAAATGGCAAACCACTCCAGTATCTCTGCCAAGAAAATTCCAAATGGGATTACAGAGAGTCGGACGTGACTGAATAATAAAAATGAAATCCAGACTTTTAGTTAATACTCTTGTCCTACTCCCTTTTCTTTCCCATCATTCCCTTCTCTCAGTCACGAAATCTAGAACTGGACGCAGTGGATTGCTGGAATTAGCTCACAAAAGTTAACCCAAATCGCCTTTCAAAAAAATATGTAAAGCTATAGAGGCTTATGGCCAGGTCTCATATTTCCCAGTGTGGTGGCCTCTCCATTACACTGTGGAATGACAGTTGGGGGATCCAGTTTTCTTTTTTTCTTTTCTTTTTTTTTTTTTTTTTTGCTGAGGCAATTGGAGTTAAGTGACTTGCCCAGGGTCACATAGCTAGGGAATGTTAAGTGTCTGAGACCAAATTTGAACTCAGGTCTTCCTGACTTCAGGGCTGGTGCTCTTATCCACTGCGCCACCTAGCTGCTCCGGGATCCAGTTTTCAAAATCCAAGGGGAAGCCTTTCTTCATATCCAGACCAGGATGAGACTGGAACCCTAGAGGAGAAGAATAAGACCTTCCTTCCAAAGGAAGAGCCTCTCCCTGCCTGAAGCAGATATGGAGATGGGAGTTCTTGTGATCTGGAATAGCACAAGAGGGGATGGAGACCATTGACAGGGGATGGTTTGACCTCTCAACAGGGTATGTTACAATTTGTGTTCTGAAGTATGTGTGTGTCTGAATCATGTTTATTGGGTTTTCCTCTCATCAAACCCCATCTGGATTATTGTTCCTATTCCAGGGGTTAAATTTTAAGAAGGAATCTAGATAGGTCAGTAAATGGTGACATAGATGGTGAGGAGATGTAGGAAAAAAACCCCAAATAAACAATACACGTATCATTTGGAGGAACTGAAGAGATTTAATGTGGAGAAGAGAAAGCTTAGGGTAGATATAATCATGCTTCCCCCCCCCTTTTTTTGAAGTTTATTTTTTTAAATTTTACTTAAAAACAGAAGAAAAAAGAAAAACAGAAAAGGAATACAAAAGAAAAGAAAAGAAAACATTGTAATGTACCCAACAGAACACCAGGGAGGATTCAAAATATATAACAACAAATTACCCGTTCAAGAAAGTGCATATTTTGGGGCTGCTAGGTGGCGCAGTGGATAGAGCACCAGACCTGAAATCAGGAGGACCTGAGTTCAAATCTGGTCTCAGACACTTAACATTCCCTAGCTGTGTGACTCTGGGCAAGTCATTTAACCCCAATCGCCTCAACAAAAAGAAAAAAGAAAGAAAGTGCATATTTTAGTAGAAGAAATTATATTCATTGCACATGTTAAACATAAATTGGATTACTTGCCATCTAGGGGAGGGAGTAGGGGAAGGGAGGGAGAAAAAAATTGGAACACAGGATTTTGCAAGAGTGAATGTTGAAAAATCCATATGTTTTGAAAATAAAAAGCTTTAATTAAAAAATTATATTCATGAGTGTCCTTTTCTTTATTCATAAATTGTTCTCTGCTATGCACTTTTTTATTTTATTCTTTTCCCTCCTTTCATCATCATCTCTACTCCCAAGTAGGCTATAGTTAAGAAAAGATATAATTATGTATGCATATGCAGATATATACATACACATGCACACACACATCCTGCCCCCACCCCCACCATACATATACACATGTTTGCTGACTCTTTGCTTTAATTCTGCTCCTAACTTTCCTTGGTATTACTTAACTTCCTTCTAACCATGGATCCCTCCCTTGTCTTCTTCCCTCACCCTTTGCTTGCCCCTCCATCCATCCCTCCCCCCTTATTTCTTTATAGATCTTGGAGGGTGCTTTAACCTTCATGCTATATATGTAGTATTGCTTATTGAGCTCATTCCTGATGCGAGTAGGTTTTCAGAACTACAAGCCCTCTTCCCCCCTCTAATGCCTCTGTATCTATTCTTGCTCTGCACCTCATTTGGATGACCTTATTATTTTTACTTTAACTCTATCCCAATCTTTCTTTTGAGCTATCATATTATTGATGTCAGTCTTAAACATAAGGTATTCATTTCCCATGTAAAAAATTATAAACAATTTGTCCATGTTGAGTTCCTTGAAATTGATCTTTGATATGTTAAATTTTCTATTAAGTTCAGGTTTGGTTGATAGAAAGGCCTGAAAATCTGCAAGTTCATTGAATGTTCATTTTTTCTCATTCAATATTATAGATTATTTTGCTGGATATGATATGTTTGGTCACATGCCTAGTTCTTTTAATTGTCAGTAGATATAATTCCAGGCCCTGCAGTTTTTGATTGTGGCTTCTGATAAGTCTTATACAATTCTAATTGTAGCTCCAGAGTATTTGAATTTTTTTCTTGTTTCTTACAAAATTTTCTCTTTGATTTGAGGGTTTCAAAATTTGGCAATGATATTCCTATGCGTTTTCCATAAAGGATCTCGTTGAGGTGGTGATCAGTGGATTTTTTTCTATTTCTACTTTCCCCTCATGTTCTATCACTCCAAGACAATTTTCTTGGATTATTTCTAGCCTTATTGTGTCAAGGTTCTTTTTTTTTGTCACAACTTTCATGCAGTCCAGTTATGCTTATATTTTCTCTTTTTGATCTGTTTTTCAGATCTGTTGTTTTTCTTATAAGATGTTTCACATTCTGTTCAATTTTTTCATTCTTTATAATCTGTTTTATTATTTTTTGGTCTCTCATAGCTTCATTGGCTTCCCCTTGCCCATTTCTAATTTTCAAAGAGTTATTTTCATCTTTGAGACTCTGTATTTCCTTTTCTAGTTGGTTAACTTTTTCATAATCTTTTTGTTTTTCTTGAATGGTTTTAATTTTTTTAGTGTTTCCTCAATGTTTCTCATTTGATTTTTAAATTCTTTTTTGAGTTCTATAAATTCTCTCTGGGTAGTGAGCTATTTCACATTATTCTTTGGGGTAGAAACTTTTTTTTACTTCATTGTCCTCCTTGGAATAAGAACATCAGTCTTTCCTGTTCCCATAGTAAGTTTCTATGGTGGGGTTCTTTCTTCTTTGCTGGCTTTTTTTTAAAATAAGAGGTATTAGTGAAAGCACCTCTAATCCTGGGGTGAGGGGATAGTGTCTCTAGCTTCACTTCAGTTCTCCACTCTGACAAGGAACATCAAACCAAGAGCCCCACCCTTCAGCAATTGCCCAGCAATATGCTTGCCCTGATGTTTTTGCACTCATCGGATGTTGGTTCCTTTTTACCCAGAGCCAGGTGTCAGCAGCACAGCTGAGTCTGGTGCTCCCAATCAGTCTTCCCAGACTCAGACCCTGACTCCACAAACAGTCCAGGAGATGAAAGTCTCTGTGGTTCCTATTGAGATTTCAGTTACATCCAGCTCATCCCAGGGCTCCCCACTTGTTTCTGATGAGCTAGCCCAGAGGTGTTTATACTTCATATGGGTTAATCCCCTGCCCAGGGTCTTTCTTCAGATTTTCTCAGGTTGTATCTGGAGAATCCCTGTTCTGCCCTGAGTCTTATTGGTTTTTTACCAGGCAATATTTGGCCTGAGGTGCAAATTTGTTCTATTTGTGGGGGAAATTTGGAGAACTTGAAACTTACTAACCTACTCTGCCATCTTCCCAGAATCCTCCCTGAATCGTGCTTTCTTTTTTTAAAAAGTCTATTATTATTGTTTCTGATTTTTTTCAATTAAACATTTTAAAAAAGTAATCTGTGGCTAAGATGACAGGAAAAGATAATGATAAATGTTGGAGGAGGTGTGGGAAAACTGGGACACTAATACATTGTTGGTGGAGTTGTGAACTGACCCAGCCATTCTGGAGAGCAATTTGAAACTATGCCCAAAGGGCTACCAAACTGTGCATACCCTTTAATCCAGTAATATTTCTACTGGGTCTGTATCCCAAAGAGATCCTAAAATAGGGAAAAGAACCCACATGTGCAAAAATGTTTGTAGCACTCAAACATTTGAGTGGATGCCCATCAGTTGGGCAATGACTGAATCAATTATAACATATGAATGGAATGAAATATTATTCTAGAAGAAACGATCAGCAAGATGATTTCAAAAAGGCCTTGGAAAGACTTCCATGAACTGATGCTAAGTGAAGTGAGTAGAACCCCAGAGAACACTGTACACAGCAATAAGATTATATGATGATCAACTGGCTCTTTTCAACAATGAGGTGATTCAAGGCAATTACAATAGATTTGTAATTGAGAGAGTGATCTGTATCCAGAAAGAGGACTATGGGGACTGAATGTGGATCCCAACATAGTATTTTCACTTTGTTGTTTGCTTGCTTTTTATCTCTCATTTTTTTCCCTTTTTGATCTGATTTTTCTTGTGCAGCATGTAAATGTGAAAATGTTTAGAAGAATTTAACTTAACTTACATTGAATTACTTGCTATCCTGGGGAGGGAGATGGGAGGAAGGGCTGAGAAAAATTTGGAAAACAAGGTTTTACAAGGATGAATGTTGGAAATTATCTTTGCATGTATTTTGAAAATAAAAAGCTATTTTATTAAAAAAAAGTAATCTGTATCTTTCATTATTCCCCCTTAACTCCTCAAGTGAGAAAAAAAATCCAAGTAAACAAGACCCCCAAATCTCCAAAAAAAAAAAAGAAAATATAGGGGAAAGAGGAAATTATTTATATAGCATCTGTTATGTGTCATGCATTGTGCTCAGCACTTTACAAATATTTTCTTATTTGATCTTCACAATGACCTTGGGATGTAGGTGCTATTATTGTGCCTATTTTATGATGAGGAAACTGAGTCAGAGAAATGAAGGGACTTGTCCAGGGTGGCAGAGCTAGTAAGTGTCTGAAGCTGGATTTGAACTCAGGAAGCTCCGTCTCCTGACTCAAGGCCTATGGCTCAATGCTAAATAGCACCAGGTCGTGCCCATTCCCACATTAGTTACATCCAAAAAGATGTTTTTTTTCTGTATTTTGAATTTATCATTTATCATAAGGTCAGTGACATCTATCTATTCATCCATGCTAATTATAGTCCTACTAGCCTTCCTCCATTGTGTGACTAAAGTCCTTAAGATGATTATATACAATCAACGACTCCACTTCCTTTCCTCTCACTCTTTTCTTAATTCTCTAAAATTTGACATCTTCTCATTCAACTAAAACTGCCCTCCCCAAAGTTCCTGGTGATCTTTTAATTGCCAGGTCGAATGGATTTTTTCAATACTTATCCTTTCTTAATATTCCCACAATTCCTACAGATCAATATATACAAAATTATACCTATTTTTATCATAGAAGCCTCAAACTGGAAATTAAGGGGTTCTCCTACTACTGAGGAATGGCAAAACAAATTGTGGAACATATTGTTGTGCAGTCATGTCCGATTCTTCAAATGACCACATGGGACCACATGGACCCAAACAGTCAGTCCACTATCTTTCAGTCTGTACAAGTTCCCATGATATTATCCATCTCATCCTCTGCCATTCCCTTTTCCTTTTGCCTTCAATCTTTCCCAACAGGATCATTTTCTTTTTTTTTCCTTTCTTTTTTCCCCCTGAGGCAATTGGGGTTAAGTGACTTACCCAGGGTCACACAGCTAGGCAGTGTTAAGCATCTGAGACCAGATTTGAACTCGGGTCCTCCTGACTTCAGAGCTGGCGCTCTATCCACTGCACCAGCTAATTGTCCCAACAGGTTCATTTTCAATGAATCCCATCTTCTCATTATATAGCCAAAATATTTAAGCTTCAGTTTCCAATGAATAAATTGAATTCATTTCTTGAAGTATTTATTGATTTGATCTTTTGCTGTCAAGTAACTCTCAAAAGTCTTCTCCAGCACCACAATTCAAAAATGTCAGTTCTAGGGTGCTCAGCTTTATTGTCCAATTCTCACAATCATACATTGCTATCGGAAAGATCATATCTTTGACTATAAGGGCGTTTGTTAGCAAGGTGATATCTCTGTTTTTTAGTATTTCCTTCCAAGGAGCAAGGATCTTTTAATTTCATGACTGTCTGAAGTGATCTTTGAGCCCAAGAATATAAACTCTGACTCTGCTTCCATTTCTTCTCCCTCTTTTTACTAGGAGGTATTATGGTCTTAGTTTTTTTTTGGATGCTGAACTTCAAGCCAGCCTTTACACTCTCCTCTTTAACCCTTATCAAGAAGCTTTTTAATTCTTCTTTACTTTCTGCCAACAAAGATCTGAGATTGTTGGTATTTTTCCCAGCAGCCTTTAATAGTATATATATAAATGGGATACTTTTGTGCCATAAGAAATTACAAAATGGACAATTTCATGGAAACTGAGATCTCTATGAGTCATTCAACTGATGCAGAGTGAAGTGAGAACTAGGAGAATAATTATAATGATAATAGCATTTTAGAAAAAAAAACAACTTTGAAAGACTTTAAAATTCTGCTCAGTCCAATGACAAACCACAAGTCCAAAGAATGTTGATGAAATAGTTTAGCTAACAAGCATTTATTAAGCACCTATTATATGTCAGACACTTTGCTAAGCACTGGGAATACAAGGAAAGGTAAAAATCAATTCCTATTCTCAGGTGTGGGAATTGAGTGACCACACTGACTTCATTCTATGACTCAATTCTGGAACTAGCTAGTTCCCTTTCTATTCAGTGATAGGTCTAATCTAATTTCTGTCTTGTGAGAAGACATTATTGTATTGTTTGAACCTAACTCATGTGTCCAGGAAGCTATACTACCTCTCTCTGCTGATTAAAGACCTAGGACCTAGATTATGCTGATCAGAAACCCAGTTATATGCAAAGGCTGATGCAAGAAAATCTTCTCACTGTTATACATCTCAAATGACCCATATGTCTTACCTAAAAACTGACCTCGTGTTGGTCAATCAGGTACTGTTTCCTTGTTCTTTGATTAGATGCAGAACTGGAGGGGTAGTGGGACACTTCTTTTTCTGCTCTTTGGGAATTGCTCCTATTTATTCTCCCCCTTCCAACTTGGAAAGATCTAATCAGTGCTGAGGTTAGAGTCCAGGCCTAAAGTCCTTTGTGCAGAATTCTTATGGAAAACCTAAGTGGTTTTTACAAGCAAAGGAGCCCAAAGAGTTCTTCCTGAAACTGATTAGTGTAAGGATCATAATAAGAACAGTGGCAGCTAGGTGGCAGAATGGAGAGAGTGCTGAATCTAAAATCAGGAGAACTCATTTTCCCGAGTTCAGATTTGATCTCAGACACTTACTAACTGTATGACCCTGGGTAAGCCACTTACCCCTGTTTCCCTCAGTTACCTCATTTGTAACATGAGCTGGAGAAGGAAATGGCAAACTACTCTAGTATATTTGATGGGAACTCAAGCCAGCTTGTTCTCTCCCTAAAACCAAAATTCTTTAATCCACTCTAAGACCATCCCCTCAACCTCTCTCTCCTTGATCTCTATGAAGCATCCTTAATTTCCAAACTCTTCCCTGATTTGATTCTTCAAGCATCTCCCCAACTCCTCCCAGATTCCTTCAAACATCCTTTATCTTCTCACCTCTTTCCTGATTTCTCCCTCCTTTCTTTTGTCTATAAAAATCAATCCTTCTCAAAGCATATCTCAGAATCATACCTGTATTTTGTCCATAACCTTTTCTCATCAATAAAGTTAGCTTTTGGCAGGAAGAACACCTTATCATGAATTTGTCACAATTTTTGTGCCTTTTCTTTAAATAATTGTTCTCCAATACATTCAAAAAGTTATCAAACTGTGCATACCCTTTGACCCAGCAGTGTTTCTATTGGGCCTATATCCCAAAGAGATCTTAAAGGAAGGAAAGGGACCCACATGTCCAAAAATGTTTGTGGCAGCCTTTTTTGTAGTGGCTAGGAACTGGAAACTGAATGGATGCCCATCAATTGGAGAGTGGCTGAATAAAATATAGTATATGAATGTTATGGAATATTATTACTCTATAAGAAATGATCAGGAGGATGATTTTATAAAGACCTGGAGAGACTTACATGAATTGATGCTAAGTGAAATGAGCACAACCAGGAGATCATTGTACACAGCAACATCAATATTATACAATGATCAATTCTGATGAATGTGATGAATGTTCCAACAATAAGATGATTCAGGCCAGTTCCAATGATTTTGTGATGAAGAGAGCCATCTACATCCAGAGAGAGGACTGTGGAAACTGAGTGTGGATCACAACATAACATTCTCACTCTTTTTGTTGCTGTTCACTTGCATTTTGTTTTCTTACTCGCTTTCTTTTTTTTTATCTGATTTGTTTTGTGCAACAAGAGAATTGTATATACATATTTAACATATCTTTTAACATGTTTAACATATATTGGATTGTTTGCCATCTGGGGGGGGTGGGGGAAAGGAGGAGAAAATCTGAAACACAAGGCTAAGCAAGGGTCAATGTTGTCAAATTATTAATGCATATGTTTTGAAAATAAAAAGCTTTACAAAAAATAAGTAAATAATTGCTCTCCTGAACCTTATCTTCTTGACCAATCTTTTGATTGGTTAAATTAATGACTATATCTCTTGCTTTGACTAGGGTGAAAAGAGAATCCTTAGGCATGGTTAAGTAAAGATTGAAGAATTTTTAGGAAAATGATTCTCTAGGGTGGGCCAAACAGTCAAAGAACAGTCTTGTTCTACTGTTAAACTCTAAATTGTTACTTAAATTTTACACTCCCTTTTATCTTGATTATGGAATTTTGCCTTTGATCTTATAGCATAAAATTGTATATGCCAGTGGTTGGACCAAGAGATTTTTAAAAGCATGAGGATATTCTGCTCTTTCAGATTGTTCCTTCTCTCAGTTACCATGCTTAGAATTGAATTAAGCTTGTCTCTGGTATATTTGACCCCAAAATGGGCTGGCCTAAGAGTTGATTCCTAAAGGTCTTCAAGTGTAGGGCAGATAATTATGTACTAGGAATAATGCAGTGGATAATCCTATTTAGGTAGAAGTTAGAATATATGACCTCTGAGGTTTTGCGCTATTTAATAATAGACTTCTTCTATTATTGAGAGGATTGTTTCCATAGAGAAATTCAGGAATCTCAGAAGCCCACCTTAGACTTAGACCACTTTGAGTTGACTGCCACCTGCTGGCATATACTTTGGAAGTGGGAAGAAATTTATCATAGCACGTGCAAATGCCAGTTGGAAAAGATGATTGGGAGGCAATTTTATTGTTTCATTTGTAGTATGGGAAAGTATATATATATATGTATGCAGCAGTATGGTGGGGAGAGGGCAAGTGTGTTAGAAAAGGTTCTCCCTACGGGTGGCTATCCTTCTCCAGGACCACTTCGCACAGTGTCTGCGACGCGTATGATGGAGTTAATCCATTGGACGAACTGGGAGACTGGGGCAAAACCATCAGGGAAGAAGCCGGAGGCACAGCCTCCTCGAACAAAGGAGTCGATGCCATGGACTACTCCATTACAGATCAAGGGTCCTCCGGAGTCTCCCTGGAGAAGACAAAGAAAGGGTTGGTCAAGGTTTGGAGAAGAGCTGAGGAGACACTGAGCTAACTTCTCAGCCTCCCTTCTTCTCCCCTTGACCCTGTTCCCCAGCATTGATAAGAACCCCTCAAAGACTACTGACTTTGGTTTGAGTTGTCCAGTAACACATCCTGTCTCCCTCTCAAATTCACCCCCACCCTCACTCCATTCTACAACAACCCAGTTTTATTATTTCCCAGAGGAACCCATCCCATGCCTATATCCCTGACTACTAATTTATTAAGGTCCAGCTGTGAGGGCATCTCTTCCAGGGATCCTTCCCTGATCTCCAAGCTGGGACAGATTTCTTAGGGTCATAAAACTTAGAAATGGAATAGATCATGTCATCTTTTTTCCTATTCCAGTTGGGAAAAAATGTGTGAAGAAGAGTGCCCCTAAGGTCCAGTTTAGATGCCATCCTCCATCCCTGAATATCTCAGATGTAATTGCTCCACCCACTCCCAAATGACCTTGTATCTATTTTGAAGCTCTTAAGGGGCATTATGGGTAAATGCTGAGTCAAGATTTGAATTTTAGGGGCAGCTAAATGGCACAGTGGATAGAGTTCTGGCCCTGAAGTCAGGAGGACCTAAGTTCAAATCCAACCTCAGACATTTAATATATCCTAGATGTGTGACCCTGGGCAAGTCACTTAACCCCAATTGCTTCAGCAAAAAATATATAAATAAATAAATAAAAATTGAATTCTATTCCTATCTCAGACATTTAACAGGCAAGCTACTTAACCTCAGTTTCCCCATCTGAAAAATGGGAATAATGAAGCATCCACTTTACGGGACTATCATGAGGATCATTTGACAATATTTTAATTTATACATCTGTGGCCAGGTTTATAGAATCTAGCTAAAGCTAAAAGAGACCTCAGAGACATTCCAGTCCAACTTCCATGTTGTCTCCTCTGCACCTTGCAATATATTATAAACTACTTAAAGGCAGAAACTGTGTCTATTTTTATCTTTGGAGCCCTAGCAGTCAGAACAGTGCTTAGTATACAGCAGGCACTTAATAAATGCTTGTTAAATTCAAGGTCTCCTAGCTAATAAGTGGAATAATCTTTCTAAAGCAGAACTGGGTCCATATTTATGTCATTCTTTCAAGGGCAGAGAGTAAGGAAGGAAATAAGCATTTATATAGCACCGACTGTGAGCCAGGAAATGCACTAAGCACTTTACAAGAATTATGGCATTCCATGTTTTGTTTCTGTCTTTGTAACACAGCTTTCCACAGTGACTGGTGCATAGTAAATGCTTAATAAACAGTTGTCTTCAGTTGTATGCTGAAGGTCCCCAGCTCTAAGAGCCACAGTATTATTATGTCCCCTTTAGTTCACTTTTAGTTCTCATTAGAGGTGAGAAAACTGAGGATCAGTTCCCTGTTTTGGGTCACATAACCCCCAACTAGCAAAAATGGGATTCGAACTTACAGCTTCTAATTTAGAGGGCTTTCCACTTCAATGAGCTGTCTTCCTCCTGCTTCATCAGCCTCCATTTCCCATCCCTATCATTCAGCCCAGATTCTTATTTCTCTCTTTAATCTGATAGGCCTTCCTTGAGGCTTGGGAGTTCCAGAATGGTAGCTCCCTCTCTAATTCTGAGACTTTCTTGCTCCTAGTCTTACTTACCCTTGATGGAAGAAACCCTTAGAATTCATCTAGTCCATCCCCTCACTGTGGGGCAAAGAGAACAAGCTTTTATCTAGCACCTACTATGTACCATATACTATACTAAGCACTTTACAACAATTATGTCATGTGAACTTCACCACAACTCTGGGAGGCATTTGCTACTTATCTGTATTTTATACTCTCCATATACTATCTGTATTTTATGATATCCATATTTTATACTATCCATATTTCACAGATGAGGTAACTGAGTGTGAGGAAAGTGACTTGCTTAGGGTCATAAAGCTAGTAAGGGTCTTGAGGCAGGATTTGAATTCAGATCTTTTTTATTCCATCCCCAGTAGTTTGTTCCAGCCCACTGTGCTATCTCTTCCCAGAGAAGTATGGATGGAGACTCATACCTAGAAGTGCTCATTCTAAATCAGATCTCTTTCCCTGTATCCCATTATGCTCATATGTACTGAGTTTTGTTGAGTCTAATTAAACGTTCTTAAATGGGCCCCTGACAGCAACTAGGAGCTGAGTTGGGACAGATTGTAGACTTGAGTATAGGGAATAGGGACTAGATGATACTTACAAAACATATCCCAGATCGGCGTCTGGGTACAAACGTACAGAGGTTGCCAGAGGGGCAGAGGCTGGTGACAACAGTCACATTGAGCTCTTGCAGCTGGGCAGGCGGACCCCTGTTGTTGCTCAATTGCCCCCATCCCATAGCCAGGCACTGGGTTCCTGCTCTCACGTTCTGGCCTTGCTGGGGGAGCTGGGCTACCTGGACATTGGCATTGATGGTGGCTGTGCCTTCCAACTGGGAGGAAGAGGAGACAAAAACAAATACACATGAAGCTAGTCAGCCTAATGGTCAATTAGGGTGGGTTCAGATTTGGAGCCCTCCCCAGTCTTGACAGTGGAGGAAGCCTAGACTAGAAAAGGGAAGGTGACTGTGAAAATGAGGATAATCATTGTAATTTTCCTGCCTAATAAGGATTCTATACTAGATGGGAGAGACCTAAAAGTCATCTAGTCCACATTTCATTTTACAGATGAAGAAACTGAGGTCAGCAGAGATTGTATGATTTGCCTACAATCAAATCACACTGTTAGTTAAGTGTTTGAGGTGAGATTTGAACCCAGAGTTTCCCAACATGGGCCACTATTTCATGGGCCAATTCAATTCTTGCCAACTAGATTCTACTCTGCTAAAAATAAATGTCAAAAATGAATGTAACTTTGAAAAAACTTCACAATTTAAAAAAATGATCATTTTGAATTTTTATGCCCTCTAAACTTCAGTAGTCTGGGTCAGTACCCCAATTGCCCTGATTTAGTCAATGGCTGTTTTTCAGAGCTTTTCCCACTATACATATTGCTTTTGCAATAGGAGTGTGATGTGGATAGGACTTTGTGGGATCTTAAATAAAGCACCACCATCCCCATGGGAAAGTAAGGTATCATTGTTATCAAGAGGCTATAGCCCTTTGATTTCTGCTCATAAAATAGCAATACTAGCTTCCATTTCTAAAACACTTGGTTAATGAAGCAATTTCTCTTCAGCAGCTTTGGGAGAGAAAGAAGGAATATTATATATTATGACATAATATTATAATGACCATTTCACAGATAACAAAGTTGAGACCCAGAGGGGGGCAGTAACTGCTAAAGTCACCATTTCTTAGTGTTAGAGCCAGAATGTGATCCCCCATCTTCTGGCTCTTCTGTTCATCCGCCAGGGCATTGAGCTCCCTTAGATCCCTGCCTCCAGGAACCTTGAGGTTTCGGATGCCATTCCCCACTCCTTTTTATGTCACACACCTGAAGAATCACAATATCATTCTGCAGGATCAGAGGGTTGAAGCCATTTTCAAAGATTCTTTGAACACGCAGTCTCTGTTGTGTGGGTTCTTGACTGCGAATGTTGTGGGCCCCCAACACCGCCTGCACCCTCTGAGGGTTCCTAGGTTGGGAAGAAAAACTTGGAATGAAGGCTAAAGACAGTATAGGAGAGGCCCAGCTGGGCTAACCACTATCTAAGTCTTGACCCACTTTAAAATCCAGATTTCTAGCTGGGGCAGAACTTCCAGAAAGCCCTTGGGACAGCTAGGAGAAAAAAGGGGAAGCAAAGCATAGACTTGGGAGGTGGAACAGGGATGCTCTGAAAACTTTAGCTTTGGCTGGGCTCCATGGGGCTTTATCTCCACTCCCCCTTCTTCTTACAGAATCATGAACACCTAGGATGTCAGAGTAAGATGGGGAAACTAAGCCCCAGAAGGGATTTGCCTTAAGGTCGCAGTTTCAAGCACCTACAATGTGCTTAACACACTGCCTGCTATATAATAAGTGTTTCATGTTTGTTGACAAAGCTGGGACTGAAATTCAGACTTTCAGATTTCAAATTGAGCTGGGAGGAACCTTAGATATAGAACATCAGAATTGGGTAGCCCTTAGAACACAAGATGTTAGGGCTGGGAAGGCTCTTAGAGTATCAGAGCTGGGAGGGTTCTTAGAACACAGGATGTCAGGGCTGGGAGGAAATTTAAACATAGAATGTCAGTGCTGAGAGGATCCTTAGAATACAGAATGTCAAAGCTGGGAGGAGGAACCTTAGGCATAGAATGTGGGAGCCGGGAGGACCCTTAGAACACAGAATGTCAGAACAGAGAATGTTAGAACCTGAATGTTCCTTAGAAGCTTCCTAATCCAAACAGTTCATTTTACAGCTAAGGAAATTCACTGTGCGTGGGGTGCTAACCACTTCCACTCTTAGAGCCTCAGTCATAGAGCTGTTCCCCATCCATCAATTGCACTCTTGCAGGATGCTATATGTTAGAACATCTCTTCTCTTGCTCCCTGGGGCAGGTCTTTCTGCCCAAACTCCTTTGGTTACTCACTTGCCATTTAGACAGTGGGCTGCAGTCATCACAAACCCAGGATGGATCAGTGTCCCCCCACAGAAGTGACCGCGCTGCTGCAGAGAGACCATGTATGGGCGTGAATGAGGTACAGCTGTCCTTCCTCCTACAATCTCTGAACTCAGGACTGGACCTAATGGGATCAGAGAGACAAGGTCAGAAAGCCAGAAGGAGGAGGAAAAGCTCCATCTCTTCCCCCTTCCTCCTGTCCCTCCCCCCTTTCTTTACAAAATTTTATTTATATCAACTGATGCAAAGTGAAATGAACAGAACCAGGAGAACATTGTACAGTAACAGCAACATTGTGTGATGATCAGCTATAAAGGATTTAACTCTTCTCAGCAATACAGTGATCCAAGAAAGTTACAAAAGACTCATGATGGAAAATGTCATCCATATCCAAAGAAAGAACTTTTGGAGTTTGAATGCATATTGAAGCATATATTTTTAATTTTTTAATTTTTCTTTTATTTTGCAGCATGGCTAATACATATTTTGCATGATTTCACAGTATAATTGCCATCACTTTTTTTTGTCTTCATGATGGATAAGGGAGGGATAGGAGGGAGGTAAAGAATTTGAAATTCAACTTTAAAAAAAAGAATAATAAATGAATAATAAGGTTTAAAAAAACACAGTTTAAAAGTAATACCAATGTTCTGGGTTGACCAAAGTAAATGACTTTGTTATTTTCAGTAGTACAGCCATCTACAACTACTCTGGACTTATGATGAAAAATCTTATCTATATTCAGAGAAGGAACTGATCAAATCTGTCTATAGATCAAAGCATTCTCTATTTCTCTCTCTCTCGCTATTTTTAACTTAATTTTTCTTGAGCATTTTAATTTTCATTAGGGTGGGAGATCTATGTTTTCTTTCACAACTTGACTTTTATGGAAATGTTTTGCATAACTTCTTAATTGTAGGTGGGAATAAGGGAGAGAACCTAGATCTCAAAAATCTTAAAAACAAATGAAAAAAAATTGTTTTGAATGTTACTGGGGAAAATATTAAATTAATTAATTAAAAAACCCACAAAGTTTATCCCTTCTCCCTCCTATTATCTGTCAGTCAGTAGGTAAGAGGTAATTACTTTCTCCAACATTGCCCAATGAGCCACTAACAGATCCAGAAATCATCAGAAACCTGGACTCCTGACAGCTTTCTCGGATGCTCCATCCTTGAACCTAGTGCTGTCCTTCCCCAGAAGTGTCATCCTGCACTCCTAGCTATCCAGGGGGAGTATAATCACTGCTTCCTACTTCAAAAAATATAAGAAAACACAGAGAGAAAACAGGGGGGAAGAGAGAGACACAGAGAGACAGAGAGGAGAGGAGGGAGAGTCAGACAAAGAAACAGAAACAGGGGGGAGGGAGGGAAGGAGAGGGAGAGAAGAAAGACAGAGAGAAACATGCTCTATAGTTTAGATTTTAAAGGATTTAAAGAAAGGATGATTATGATCTTGTGGTCTAAAATTGTATGGGGAAAGTCAACCCAAGAGGGATGGGAAGTTCCCAAGAATGAAATGCAGAAAAAGGAACCATCCAATGATGATTTTAGACAAGACTGGCTTTCCTAAAAAGAATAATGTGACCACAGAGGGAGCTTATTAAACAATTGAGATTTTAAAAAAACACCCTCTTGCAAAATATGTCAACAATAACCAGCAACAGATTTATACAAAGAGAAGAATCATCCTGTAAGAACAGGGTCAGGACTGTTAATGCTCAGAAAGAAAGCCTGAGAAGAAAAATCTTGGGGTTAGGGAAGGAGGATCTTTTTTTGCCTTATCTAACTATTCCTGTTAGAACATCAGGGGGCCTTAGAACATAGAACATTAAATGTCAGAAATGAAAGAGTCTTTGGAACATAAAATCTAAATGATAATAATAACATGTCTAACATTCTATTGGAAAACAAAATGTTAAGATCTGGAAAGAAACTTTAGACCACAGGTAGGCAGCTGATATAGTGAAGAAAGAACCAGAATCAGAATCAGAAAACTTAGATTTGATTGAAGTTATTGGGTAAGGTACTTAACCTCTGCCTGCCTCAGATTTCTCATCCATAAAATGGGGATAACAGGAATACCTACCTCTCAAGATTATTGCCAGGATCAATTAAGATATTACTTGTAAGGTACTTTGCAAATCTTAAAGCACTATGTAAGTACCTGTACTCTGAGTTCTAAGGGTCTTCCATTTTCTATGCTTCTGGCTCTGAAATTCTATATTTTGTTTTCTAAGACTCTCCCAGCTTAGAAATTTCTATATCTGAGTTTCTAAAGCCCTTTCAGCTCCATCATTCTGTGATCTAAGTGTTCTCCTAACTCTTATAAACCTTTCCCTCTGCCCTAGTCTCATTTTCTATGTCTGACATTCTATGTTCTAAGTTTCTTTTTCCATTTTAATAGTTTCTTTTTCATGTTTCTTATCCTCAATCTCTAAAATATCTTAGCCTTAGACATTTGGGACATCTTGGATTTTATATTCTAAGAGCCCTTTAATATTCTTATAATATTCTAGGTCCTTGGCTCTAAGATGCTTTCTGCTCTGATATTCTGTGTTCTACATCCACCACTGCCTGCCTGTTCTGAAATACCATGTTCTATCGCTTGACATTCCTTTTCACTCACACCTTCCATGTTAGAAGGTTCCTCTTGTCTTACATTTTGTGCTTTATATTCTAAAGACCTATTATTTTCTATCCTCTGAAGTCAGTTTCAGCATTTTAGGTTCTGTGTTATTTAGATCTTTTCTAGCTCTGGTAGTTTTTACTTCATATTCTAAGGTACCCCCAGTTCTAATCTATATTTTATATCTTTAGTTTAACACAATACCTAGCACATAGTAGGTGCTTAATAAATGCTCCATCATTTATCTGCCTACTTATCAAGTACTTAGCCTATCTGCCTACTTAGCAAGTCATCTATCTGTCCATCCATCCATCTTCCAATTCTAATATTCCATGTTCTAAAGCACCTCCTAGCTCTATCATCTGTAACCAAATCCCTTCTAAGAAGTATCTCAAGTAATAATGTTTGTGTGAATGAATAAATAAATGACTGTTCCTCCTTGACCTGATGGAAGATCTCTGTGATTGGAATCTTCGTGTACCTTCTACTGTCTCTTAGCCACCATCCACTAGACTTGATCTCTCTAGTGCTAAACAGACAGATAGGTGATCAGACAGACAAACAGGCAGTCAGATAGATAGACAGAAACTTACTCTCATGGATGAAGACCAGCAAGAGGAGGAGAGTGCCATGAAGGAGGGACGCCATGCTGCAAGTTGACAGTGGGTGTCTGCAGCAGTCTTTGGGGTCTTCATGAGTCCCCCTTTTTTAATCCCTCCTCTTATAGTCCCTTGTGGAAAGTTCGTTGCAATTACCCCACAGAACGGGCGTTGGTTGGGAGCTATTACTTCATCTATTTCCTTGATCACTTAGATGCGGGCAGGATATAGGTACCCAGGACTCTGGGTATTGGGGCAATAAAGGGATGTGGGATATAGGAACCTCAGAAGCAATGGCAGCCTCCTACAACAAGCCAGAAAGGGAGTAGGTAGAAGAGATCCTTAGCTGGAGCAGGCCCAGGGATTTATAATCCCTGCTCTGGGTGGGTTATGATCCTCAAAATCCTCAAATCTCAGAGCTGGAAGTGATTTCAGCAGTGAGACCATCTCCCAGCCTGATAGATCCTTCCTCTCTAATATCCCTAGAAGTCATCCACCCTCAGTTTAAACCCCTCTGGTGCTCCTGCCAGGGAGCTCACTACAAGAGCCCAAGACTCCTCATTTAATCTTTTTTTTCCCTGAGGCAGTTGAGGTTAAGTGACTTGCCCAGGGTCACACAGCTAGGAAATGTTAAGTGTCTGAGACCAGATTTGAACTCAGGTCCTCCTGACTTCAGGGCTGGTGCTCTAGCTGCCCCACTCCCATCATTTAATCTTTTTTTTTTTAATTAAAAGCTTTTTATTTACAAAACAGATGAGTGATTTTTCTACATTGACCTTTGCAAAACTTTTTTTTTTGTTCCAAGCTTTTCCCCTCCTTCCCCCCACCCCCACCCCTAGATGACAGGTAATATAATACATGTTAAATATATTAAATTATATGACAAATCCAATATATGCATACATATCTATACAGTTATCTCACTGCCCAAAAAACATCAGATCTAGAAAGAGAGAGAAAAAAAAAAAAACAACCTAAGAAGGAAAACAAAATGCAGGGAAATATTCACAGAAAGAGTTAAAATGCTGTGTTGTGGTTCACACTCAGTTCCCTCAGGCCTCTCTCTGGATGTATATGGCTTTCTTCATCGCTGAACAATAGGAACTGGTTTGAATCACATCATTGTTGAAGAGAACCATGTCCATCAAAATTGATCATCGTATAGTCTTGTTGCTGTGTATAATGATCTCCTGGTTCTGCTCATTTCACTCAGCATCAGTTCATGCAAGTCCCTCCAGGCCTCTCTGAAATCATCCTGCTGCTCGTTTCTTACAGAGCAATAATATTCCATAACATTCATATACCATAATTTATTCAGCCACTCTCCAATTGATGGGCATCCCTTCAGTTTCCAGTTTCTAGCCACTACAAAAAGGGCTGCCACAAACATTCTTGCACATGTGGGGCCCTTTCCCTCCTTTAAGATCTCTTTGGGATATAAGCCAGTAGAAACATTGCTGGGTCAAAGGATATGCACAGTTTGATAACTTTTTGAGCATTGCTCCAAATTGCTCTCCAGAATGGTTGGATCCCTTCACAGTTCCACCAACAATGTATCAGTGTCCCAGTTTTCCCACATCCCCTCCAACATTCGTCATTATCTTTTCCTGTCATCTTAGCCAATCTGACAGGTGTGTAGTGGTACCTCAGAGTTGTCTTAATTTGCATTTTTCTGATCAATAGGGATTTGGAGCACCTTTTCATGTGACTAGAAATAGTTTCAATTTCTTCATCTGAAAATTGTCCCCCTCATTTAATCTTAATCTAAACCCTTGTGGTGGTTCCCTGGCAGGGAGCTCACTACCCCAGGAGAGCCCAGGACCCCTCATCCACCCTCAATCTAAATCTTTCTAGTGCTCCTGCCAGGGTTCTCATTATCTCAAGTGTGCTCAGGGCTTTCATCCAACCTTAGTCTAAACTCTTCTGGTGCTCCTGCCAGGGAGCTCACTACCCCAGGAGAACTAAAGACCCCTCATATAATCTCAATCTAAACCTTTGTGGTGGTTCCCTGGCAGGAAGCTTACTACCTCAGGAGGGCCCAGGACCCCTCATTCACCCTCTGCTTAAACCCCTCTGGTGCTCCTGCCAGGGAATTCACTACCACAGTAACCCCAAAGCCCCCTTAAAAACTGCCAGTTCCCCTTCTAAATTCCTGTAAAGATGTTCCAGTGTCAACTGTCCTTGTCAATGATGCAAGAGCAAATGGTGGCTGGGGGAAGAGGGAAGGGGAGGAGGGAGAAGGTTATGTGGTAGAGAAAGAAGGGGGTGATAATCTGATTAAGCTTTCAGCCTGGCAGGAAGGGGTCAGGTCCGTTACAGGAGGCAGGTGGCTGTTCATTTCTCAAGGCTGGGTCAATTCAACTTGGCTTTGTGGGCCCACACAATTATCTCTAATTACCAGGGTTTCCCAATGTCATTTCTGTTTAGCACTGGAATATAACCAGAGTTCCATGCTCAAAGGTTCAAAATCATACACACATAGAGGCTCAAACATACAGGGACACACGTGGATTTGTGCTTGTTTAAACCTATGCAGGTATGCTCACTTTTAGACATGTACATGTTCACTCAAGGTCATTCACATAGGTAGAGACAAATGTACCCAATTGTGTGCTTAGATATGCACAAACACATGTAAAGAAGTAGATACAAACTCATATTCAGCAGTTTATCTGAAAAAAAAAAAGATCTGGGGATTTTTAACAGCCTCAGCACTGGATGGCAAATGGACTCCAAATATGACACGATAGCCCAAAAGTTGGTGCCATTTTGGATTACATTAAGAGACGTATAGTGTGCCCCCAAAGTTACCAAAAGGGTACATGTCCTTTGACCAATGGACTTATACTCTAAAGAGACACAAAAGAGAAAAAGGACTCATGTGGATCAAAATATTTATTGAAGCTTTTTTTGGAGGCAAAAATTAAAGGGACTCAAGGACCATTTGAGAAGTGTTTGCACAAATTATGGTATATAAATATAATGGGAGATTATTCTTGAGTACCCATCTTTTCTTTACTTCCTTGTAAATTGTTCTTTTGTTCTCTCCTGGGCACCTTTTTTACTTTATTCTTTTTTCCCTCTTTCATCCTCTCACTAGCAGGCTATAGTTAAGAAAGGATATATTTATATATACATATGTAGATATATACATACACAGACATACACATATACATACTCTCTTTCCTATCTCTGCTGACCCACTGCTTTAATTCTGCTCTGAACTTGCTTTGCTACTAATTAACCTCCCCCCACCCATGGATCTCTCCCTTGTTTTCTTTCCTCACCCTTTGCTTTCCTGTCCTCCCATCCCTCTTTCCTTATTTCTTTATAGATTTGGGGGGGGATGCTATACTCTTTAGGGTATATATGTAATGTTGCTTATTTAACCCATACCTGATGTGAGTAGGCTTTCAGAACTATGAGCCCTTTTCCTCCCTCTAATGTCTCTGTGTCTGTTCTTGCTCTGCATTTCATCTGTATGACATAATTACCATTAATAATATTAGTAATTATTAATAATGTTAGTAATTGTGTTACTGTGTTTACCTTAACTCTGCCCCAATCTTTCTTTTAAGCTGTCGTATTGTTGATGTTAATCTTAAATGTGCTATAAATTATGGAAGGTTATTCTGCTGAAAAAAAAAAGATGAGGGGGATAGAGTCAAAGAAGCCTGGGAATACTTATATGACCAGAAGCAAAGGGAAGTGAGCAGAACCAGGAGAACTGCTAATACAAAAGCATCAACAATGTAAAAAAAATTCTGATCAGCACAATGACCAACTATAATTTCAGAGGACTGATGAATACTGAAGAATATGTTTCATCTTCTAAAAGAATGGTGATGGGCTGAAGGTAGATGAGACATGCTTTGGGGTATGGCTAAGATGGGGATTTATTTTACTTGTCTATGATTACTGTTGGCTCTTTCTCCTTCTTCTTCTCCTTCTTCTCCTCCTTCTTCTTCTCCTTCTTCTCCTTCTCCTCTTTCTCCTTCTCCTTCTCTTCCTTCTCCTTCTCTTCCTTCTCCTCCTTCTTCTTCTTCTCCTCCTTCTCCTTCTCCTTCTTCTTCTCCTTCTCCTTCTCCTTCTCCTCCTTCTCCTTCTCCTCCTTCTCCTCCTTCTCCTCCCCCTCCTCCTCCTCCCCCTCCTCCTCCTCCTCCTCCTCCTCCTCTTCCTTCTTCTTCTTCTTCTTCTTCCTCTTCTTCTTCATGGGAGGTAGATTTTGGGAGAGGAAAAATACTAGGTAATTAAAGAAAAAAGAAACCCAATTCTGTTATAAGGGAAGTGATTGTCCTTCCCTACTTTGTCCTGACCACATATAGAGGATGTGTTTGGTGATGGGTGCCACATTTTAGGAAGGACAAGGGTAAACTAGAAAGGGTCCAGAGGAGGGGGGCCAAGTTAGTGAAAAGCCTTAAGATGGTGATAGATGAGGACTAGTTGAAAGAACTGAGGACTTTTAGTCTGAAAAAGACTGGGGTGGGGATGGGCATTTTGGTGTTTGCTTGTATTTGAAAGGTCAAGTAGAACAAATGTGTTACCTCTTCCACATGACACTTCCTTTTTACTTTTCTTTATATTTTTTATTCTTGGTAACAAGGAATGACTTATTGGGTATATTCAGAAAAAAGGTGCTATAAAATCAAAAGAAATCAATAAATTAAAAATATTAAGTGCTTCTTTTATCAAACTGGGATATGCTGGAGAAAGAGCAGTCAAATGCCATCTGTTTGTGGAGGACAGAGGATAAGGGATGCAGGAAGTCAAAGGAGGAGCTGGCTGTGGCTTCCATTGAAATATGCTAGAAAGAGAATAAATTTGGTGCCAGATGGCCTGAGTTTGAATTCTAGTTTGGATGCAACTTTAGCTGCAAGACTTGGGCTAAGTCTCTTCATTTTATAGGCCTCAGTTTCCTCATATGTAAAATGAGGGGATTGGACATGATGATGAAGTCAGTTATGTTAGCATGAACAGACTCTTCAGGCTACTGATGGGTGACCTCTAAGATCCCTTCCAATTCTTCAGTTCTGTGGGATTCTGTTCCAATTCTAGAAAGCTTTGTAGATCAAGAGAATACAGAAAGAATTGGGACTGGAGGGGTGGGATGGGATTAGAATTGAAGACAGAGAGAGAGTGAGAGAGAGAGAGAGAGAGAAATTAGCGTCACTGGAATCATCATGTTATGGGCAAAGTTAGCATTTAGGGAATGGTGAAAGCTAGGTGGTGTAGTAGGTAGAGCAACAGTCCTAGAGTCAGGAGGACCTGAATTTAAATTTGACCTCAAATACTTCCTAGCTGTGTGACCCTAGGCAAGTCACTTGACTCCAATTTCCTCAAAGAAAAAAAAAAGAAATGAGGAGTCCCACTGGACCTAGGCAAGGGAATAGGGAGAGACAAGGTGGGCATGTGGGATGGCACATGTGACTGAGACTGAGGCTCTGTGAAAAACTGGAGTCCCCATGTGAATGGGGAGGAGAAATGGGTGATGGCCTGTATGAAGCCTTGAGGCTGCAGACCTCGAAAAAAATGTTATGTAGGAGCATGGACAAAGTACTTGGAACTATCAGTACTGATTGTCTGTGGGGTGGTGGAGGGGGGTGAAGGGATGGTTTTAAACCTTGTGAGAAACTATACAACCAGAAACTTCATTGTACAGTCAGACACCTCACTGTATACTCAATCACCTCACTACACATTTAGACAGACACCCCACTGTACAGTCACCTCACTATACACTCACTGTATACTCAGTCATTCACTGTACAATCACACAGAAACTTCATTTTACACTCAGTAACCTCACTGAACATTCAGACACCCCACTGTACAGTCAGTCATCTCACTATACACTCAGTCACCTCACTGTCCACTCAAACACTTCACTGTACAATAAGTCACCTCACTGTATACTCAGTCATTCACTGTACATTCAGACAGACACCCCATTGTATAGTCAGACAGACACTTTGCTATATAGTTTTTCATAGTTTAAAATCCTCCCTTTGACTTCACTTCCCATCCCCCAGAATTATTATACTTATTATACATGTATACATTATATGATAATACATAATGTGAATGTCTCACTGTAGTTTTTCATAAAATTTAAAATCCTCCCCTCATCCTCTAGACATTATATATAATATAATATAATTATATAATGTAATTAATAATAATATAAAATATAATTAATAATAATATATAATATATCTAAGATCTTAAAGGAGGGAAAGGGCCCCACATGTGCAAGAATGTTTGTGGCAGCCCTTTTTGTAGTGGCTAGAAACTGGAAACTGAATGGATGCCCATCAATTGGAGAGTGGCTGAATAAATTATGGTATATGAATGTTATGGAAGATTATTGCTCTGTAAGAAACGACCAACAGGACGATTTCAGAGAGGCCTGGAGAGACTTGCATGAACTGATGCTGAGTGAAATGAGCAGAACCAGGAGAACATTATACATAGCAACAGGAAGACTATGTGATGATCAGTTCTGATGGACATGGCTCTCCTCAACAATGAAATGTCTCAAACCAGTTCCAATTGTTCAGTGAAGAAAGCCATACAGACCCAGAGAGAGGGATGTGAAATGTGGACCACAACATAACATTTTCATGCTCTCTATCGATGTTTGCTTGCATCGGGTTTCCTTTCTCTGATATTTTTTGTTCATGTAGACATGATTTTTCTTGCACAGCAAGATAAGTGTGGAAATATGTGTACATATATTCGACTTGTCAAGTATTTTAATATAATTAACATGTAGTGGATATCCTGCCATCTAGGGGAGGGGAGGGGACTGGGGGGGAATTTGTAATGGAAAGCTTTGTAAGGATCAATGTTGAGGAACTACCCATACATATGTTATGCAAATAAAAAGCTTTAATAAAAAATTGTAGAAAAAATATATAATATATCTAGCATATATATCTGTCTCACTACAGTTTCTTACAAAGTATAAAACCCTCTCTTAGCCCTCTCTCCTTACCTCTAGTCAGTTAATACTGCCAGACCCAAACAGTATGTCCATGCTTTTACATGATATTGGGGAGATAAAGTCAAATAAATACACCAAATCCCAACTGACTCTCTGTCTCTGTTTCTCTCTGTCTCTCTCTCTTTCTCTCTGTCTCTTTCTCTGTTTCTCTCTGTGTCTCTGTCTCTCTGTTTTTTTCTCTCTCTGTGTCTCTGTCTCTCTTTATTTCTCTCTCCATCTCTCTGTCTCTGTGTGTGTGTGTCTCTCTCTGTCTCTGTCTCTGTCTTTTTGTCTCTCTCTGTCTCTCTCTCTGTCTCTCTCTCTATTTCTTTCTCTCTGTCTCTCTCTCTGTCCCTCTCTCTGTCTCTCTCTGTGGAATGGTCCCCTTTTACTTGGAAACTTTATATTCCTGTAACACCCCTTTCTGGATTAAAAGGGAACAAAGATACAGAATCCTGAGTGTCAGAGATGGACTGAGCCCCAATCCTACCTCATCACCTTACAGATGAGCTTCAGAGGCAGGGATGCCTTGGATCACACTTTGTGATTCATTAGTCCAGGTGGAAGTGAGCCCAGTCTCCTGATTCCTAGGTTAGTACATTTGTACTCATGTTTGTTGCTTGCTTGACTGACTGACTGACTGACTGACTGGAGCAGAGAAAGGTGGATGGGCCCAAACTCTGGTTGGAATGGGCTGGGTGGGCAAGCCCAGGTCTTGGAATGCTTGCTTGTAGTCTGGGTACCATCTCTTAGAACTTGCTACCACAGCATTTAGAGGGCTTGGTCACTTCCAGCTTGGCCCAGGCCTGCTCCTGCAGGAGATTTGGGAAAGGGGACCACCATCCCATCTCCTCTGGCCATATATGACTGCCTTAATGTTTCCAGAACCTTGTCCCCCATCCCCTGAAAGTCTCCTATGTGCTTGGGAACGCCAGGAAGTCTCCAGAGTGAGGGAATCTAGTGCTGGGATGGAGTAGAGGACTGTGATCAGAATTGGGCCCCAACCTCTACAGCTTAGATTGTGACACACTCTCTGAAGGCTTTAGGGGGGCTGTGAGAGGAGAGGAGCAGAGAAATGGCTTTCTAAATAACAACTTCATGGAGTGCATTCTCATTCTACAGAGTAGGAAACTGAGGCACAGAACGCCTGCTTGCCCGGGATCACACAGCTAGTTGGGGTGAGAAGTGCTATTTGGACTCAGGTCCTCCTGACATGGGTTAAGTGTCCTGTCCACTGTGTTATTTAGCTGCAGGAAGAGGAGGGATGGGGAAGACCTGAAGGGTTTGAGGGGGGATATGTTCTCAGGTCCTGGGCTGACTGAAGCAGAATCCTTATCATCCATACTATTGCTAATGATGAACAATTACCCTCATCATCATCCTTACTTTGCCCCGGCACCCTCCCCTGCCTGCGATGCACATGGCTGATGGATTGAATTTTGAGGCAGTTAGTAATAACAATAACTCACAGTTTATAGAACTTTTCAGATTTACAAAATGCTTTCCATACACAATCTCATTGGATCCTCACAACACCCCTGTGAGGTAGGCACTACCATCACCCCCACTTGACCGACCACTGAAGCTTAGAGAGGGCTCCTGTGCAGCTAGAAAGCGTCAGAGGAGAGATTTGAATCCAGGACTTTCTGACTCCAAGCTCAGCTCTCTAGTGACTCCTCCCTGTCTTGTAGAAGTTGAAGCCTCCTAACATCTTCCACCTCTCGGGTCTCTCTTCCCAGGAGCTGAGGATGCTGTGGGAGGCTCTCAGGGGAAGGGCTGGTCAAAGGTTCCATATGGGGCTGCCTGAGACTTGCCCCTCTTCCTCTTTCTTCTTCTCCTCCTCCTCCACACTTTTCAGGATAAAGTTGATCCAGTCCACATAAAGGGCAACTCGGGCAAAGTAGTCTGGAAATCTCTGAGAGGCGCATCTGCCGCCTCTGATGAAGGAAGCCACAGCCTGGACCACTCCCTGGCAGATGAGAGGGCTCCCAGAATCCCCCTGTGGACACAGGTAGGGGTGGTTAGCTTCCCTTCCACCTTTCTTGCCATTCACACCCGAGTCCAGGACACTTTCTGTCACCCACTTTGCGCGCTCTCTCTCTCTCTCTCTGTCTCTGTCTCTGTCTCTCTCTCTCTCCATCTCTCAGTCTCTCTGCCTCTGTCATTTCTCTGTCTCTCTCTCTCCATCTCTCTGTCTCTGTCTCTCTGTCTGTCTCTCTTTGTCTCTGTCTTTTCTCTCTCTCTCTTTTCCTCTTTCCCTCCATCCTTCTTTCTGTCTTCCTCCCATGATATGTCTCAGTTGACCGCTCCAATTCTCCCTCTAGACACTCCAGCTTCCTGATCTCTGGTGAAGGGAATTGACCCAAAATTCTGGGCTTGCTAGAATCAGAATCCCTTTCCCCAAACCAGGCTGCTGCCACTCAGCATCAGATTCTCTGTGGCTACCTTCCCATGGGGCATTGGAGAGTGGGGGATTAGATACATACAAAACAGACGCCTGCCCGCTGACGGGGTGCCAGAGTACACACGTTATGCTCCCGGCAAAGGAAAGTCACCAAGCTGACGTTCAGTTCTTGCAGGATGTTGGCCGGGGACTGGTTGGTATCCAATCGCCCCCAGCCCATGGCCAGGCACTGAGTATTCTCCGGCAATGATTGGTCCTGCATCGGAAGCCGGGCTACCTGGACGTTGGCATTCAGAGTGGCTGCTCGGTCCAGCTGGGATGAAGGGGCCAGAGACAGGGCTGGTCAGCACAACACAATCCAGGCCTCCCTCTCTCGTCTTCCAGTCTTGAGTTCCCCCCCGCCAAAATCAGCTTGTGTTTAGCCATGTGGGGCCTCCTCCTCCATATACACCCCCCTCACACACACACACACACACACACACACACACACACACACACACACACTGGGTCAGGATCCATTAAGTGAAACCCTCTGTTCAGTTATCAATTGGAACACTCCAGTAGGCAGGAGGTTATTTTATTCTAATACTTTTATGTGTTAATTGCTTGGGTATAGGTGTGTACTAATTGTAGCATTACAAAAAACTGGCATTTATGGAGAATTTTAATGTGTGCAAAGGTTTTTTGATCCTAACAACTCTGTGATTATTAATATTCATGTTTTACAGATGAGGAAACTGAGGCTCAGAAATTAAGTGATTTGCCCTTGGCTACATATAGCTATCAAGTGTCAGGGCTAAGACATAAAAAATGAGTCTCTCCTGAAGGCAAGTCCAGTACATCATTGAGTCCTGCCAAGTGCTAACTGCGCGAATTGGGTAAACTCTGTATGTGCTTGTATAGACTAGTTACCCTTGGGTTGCTGTGTGTGTGTGCTAATTGGATATTGCTATTTGCGCATGTGAGAATTCATTATGTGTTTTATATAAAAATTAAGTATATCTCTAATTAAATATGGGTTCATATGTGGCAATTGTGTGTAAGATTTAATCACATAATTGCATAATATTATTCAGCTGATACGTACCAACTGCCCCGATAAATGGAGATATTGGAGATATTTCACTCTTTAGAAAGTTCTTGAGATGGAGGATAAATCCATTTCTGTATCACGTACTCATTGCTGCTAGTTCTGACCTCTGCAACCACCTACCTCCTCAGACTAGCAGGTCCCTGAGGATAGGGTTCTGTCTCTTCCTTCAAACTAAGGGCTTTCCTATTCATGCCTCCTCTCTTTTTCTCTCTCTCTCTCCCCTTTTCTTTCCCTCTCCCTCCCTCACTATTCCTCTCTCTCTCTCCTGGTCCCTCTATCTTTCTCTCTGTCCCTCCCCTCCTTCCTTATCTCTCTCTCTCTTCTTCCTTCCATCCTTCTTTCTGTCTCTCCCTCTCTTCCTCCCTCCCTCCCCCCTCTCTTTCTCTCTGTCTCCCTTCCTCCCTCCCTTTCTCTCTCTCCCATGCCTACATTTCTTCCTTCCTGTTCTTCCCTCCCTTCCAGTCCCTCCATCTTTCTCTTTCTCTCCTTTCTTCCTTCCCTCCCTCCTTCCTTTCTCCTCCATCTGTCTCTCTGTCTCTATCTCTCTCTTTCTCCCCCTTCTTCCATTCCTTACTCCCTCCCTCTGTCTGTCTTTCTCTCTCTTCCTCCTTTCCTCCCTCCATCCTTCTCTCTGTATCTCTTTCCCTTCTTCCATCCCTTCCTCCATAACTCCTCTCTCCCTCTTTTTCCTCCTTCCCTCACTCCTTCCTTTCCTCCTCCTCCTCCTCTCTCTCTCTCTCTCTCTCTCTCTCTCTCTCTCTCTCTCTCTCTCTCTCTCTCTCT